>RJWJ010017506.1:0-32893 GCA_004363605.1 Indri indri
GACTAGACTGCGTGGTGGGTGGGGACTTGAGTTTCCAGAACTGGAAGGGAGGGGCAGGCCTGGGATTCGAGGGCAGGAATCGTGGCTGTGAGGTGGGGCCTGGGGCATCGCCGGGCGAATGAGATCCCACCATTTCTGCTGAGGGTCTGAGTACTGGCGTGGCTATAAAAGCGTGGGAGTCTCGGGAATGTTCCTGCTGCTTGCCTTGAGCGTCCACAAAGGTGGGTTTCCCCCTTGCTAGCCCACCGCCAACTCGGCTGCACCGCGGCTTCGGGGTGGGGAGGGTCTTAGAAACAGAACTAGGATGTTTCTTAGAGAGACCTGACTTCCCCTCTCTGTCCGCCCCACTAGTGGCTCCTCGGAGGCCCGGCCAGAGGTGGCCTCTGTGTGCCCATCTCAGGCATGGGAGGGCCCTGCCACAGCCCTGCCAATTTCCCTGTCCTTCCAGGTTTGCGCCCGGCGCGGGTGGGGGTTTTAGCGATCCAAAGAGACCCCGTCTGGGGCTGAACGCTAAGCCTGCCTTCCTGAGATCGGGGGAAAGACTGCCATTTGTGCAGACCCTCGGCTCTGCTTCTAGACTCCTCCTTGCCGCTGTCACTGCCACCGGGGAGGGTTGAGGACTCGCCGCTGCTCAGCTTTCGGCACCTCCTGGGTGGAGGGCGCCCTGGTCTGGGGGTGCTCCCAAGCCCTGTCTCCCTAACTTTCTTTCAGCACCAGCGGGTCGCGGACAGCTCCTCGCGGTCTCATCCACCCGGAACCCCTGAATCTACCGTCTTCCCTTTCAGCACCAGAGGGAGGGACAGCGCCTCGACACTAGGGGGTCTCCCGAGACCCTGCCTCCCAGCTCTCCACTGCGCAGCAACCGGGAGGACAGTTTCCGCCGTCTCCCCTGCAAGCCTGTGCCTCCGCTCTCTCCCATCCAGCGCCAGAGGGGACGGCGGACCGTTCCGGGCACTGGAAGTCTCCTGAACCCCTGTCTCCACCCGCACCCCCCACCCCTCCGCAGCCCTTCGGCACCAGCCCGGCGTCGACAGCGCCACGGTGTCTGCGCACCCTGAGCCCTGCTTCCACCTTCTCCCGCCCGGCACCTTGGGCGAGGACAGTTCCTCGCTGTCGCCTCCACCCCTGGCCCCGGCCGACCCGCGCGCACACTCTCCCGGGCGCCGGCTCTCGGGGACCTCCCCTCCGCCGGCGCATGGAGACCCCGCAGGTCGGCGAAGGCGCCGAGACGGGCGGCGGGCTGAGTGTCGCTCGCAGCCGCCAGAGCACCGCCAGACCCCCGAAGCACCTCTGGCAGCAGCCCCGGCGCCCCATCCGCATCCAGCAGCGCTTCCACTCGGACCCGGACAGGCCGGCGGGCTGCCGCGGGCGGGACTGGAGCCCGCGGCCAAGGCTCGGGAAGCCGGGCCGCTCCTGGCCGGTCTCCTCCCGCAGGCGGTAGGTGGGCGGCGGCAGGGCGCGCGGGCCCGGCGGGAGCGGGGGAGGGTCCTCGCTCCTCCAGCGGGCGGGGGTCTCTGCTGCTTGGCCGAGGTCGCCGCTTTGGAGTAAAAAGGCTATTTCTGCACGGGGGTGGAGTTGGGGGCGGTGGTGTCATGATTGCTCGCGCTCTGCGTGACCGGGTGTGCCCAGACGCGATTGGGTCCAGAAGTGCGTGTGTGTGCGTGTGCGTGTGTGTGTGTGCGCGCGTATGAGAGCCCGCAGCTGCCGCCTGTTGTATACTGGGACCTTCGCGTGAGTGTCCACAGCCAGCTGTCTCTGTGGGTGACCAGCCGTGTTTGGGGGTGTTCCTGTGTGCTCATGCTTGCGTGTGTCCATTGGCAGTTGTGTACGTGCCTTTGTGTTTCCCCTTGTGGCGCCTGTGGATGTGTGGCTGAGTGTGACTGTCCTCACTTGGACCCAGCCGGCCGAGGGTTCTCCAGACCCTGGAACGTCCACTGGTGTCCATGTGTGTGGGGGGAGGTTGTAGCCACCGCACGCATGGAGATGACCCTGGGGTGCTCACATGTGCGTATATACACTTAATATACAATGATGTATACTTACCTATACTTATAGTTTATACGCATATATATGGCATATATTAAGGGGGCCATTGCAGGCTGCCACCAGTGTTGGGAGAAGGAGCCTCCTCTGTGGCCTGTCTTGCCATCCCCACCCCGCGCCCCCCCCAACCGGGCCCTGCTAGCCTGCAAGAGGAGGGGAAGCCCCTTGGGAGACTGAGAACAGGATGTTTCTTCCATGTAAGAAAGGAGGGACCGCTGCTCCTGTTCCCTACGAACTGGGCGGGGGCGTGAGGATAAGACAGAAGAC
Organism: Indri indri; assembly: GCA_004363605.1. Lineage (NCBI taxonomy): Eukaryota > Metazoa > Chordata > Mammalia > Primates > Indriidae > Indri > Indri indri. The sequence continues at coordinate 2,311 of RJWJ010017506.1, forward strand.
GCTCACAGAGAGGTGACATTGGATTGCTAAGGGGCCAGACGTGGGGGTCTCCAGCCACCGGGTGGAGGCCCAAGGGCCAAGGAGGAGGGTCCAGAGACCCCACGCCCTCCCGAGGTTGGAGGGCAGCAAGGTCAGGTTTGAGTCCAGGCTGGCTGGGTGGCCGTGGGTGAGTTGCTTCCTCCCCCAGCAGCTTCACCCCGTCCGGTCTGGGTGCGTGGACCTGCCAGGCTACTGGCTTCTTACCTGATGGACAAACCTGCTGCTCCAGCAGCGCGCGAGGTGCCTGGGGCAGATGGGCCCCAGAGCCCAGGGGACCCAGCAGGCCGCTTGCCCCCCTCCCCACCCTCTAGGCCCTCCTGCCCCACCCGTCCTGGTGACTCACGGTTTTCCATTTTCAAGAAAGAACAAACAAGGCGGCGGCGTGAGCCTGTCTAGGGGAATAGCCCACGTGACTCTGGGAGGCAGGAGTGGTGGGCCGTGTGTCTCTGCGAGTGTGTGCGCACACACACACATGTTGGGCTACACATCGTGGGCACCGCAGTCATACATATGTGGGCGTGCATGCCTGCCCGTGCGTATGTGTGCCGATGTGAGGAAATTGGGTTCAAGGCCAGGCCCCACAGCCAACCTGCTGTGTGCTATTGAGCAAGTGGCGGTGCCTCACTGAGCCTCAGCACCTACATCAGTGAGATGGATGTCCTGCACCTGAACCCGGCACACACTCGGTCCCCAGCTTGGCCTGTGCCGCGGCACAGCCATGGACAAGGAGGTGCTCGCAGGCTGATGGTGGAGACAGACTCATGCCAGATGGAGGCAGCCCAGGGTGATCGTGCTGCAATGGGGAAAGATCAGGTCACCATGGGAGCTCCTAACCTAGCATGTGGGTAGGGGTCAGGGAAGATTGCTTGGAAGAAGTAGCGTATAAGCTTAGCCTGAAAGATGAAAGAAGTCAGCCAGGGTTACATGCAGGGAAGGGTATTCTAAGCAGAAGGAACAGAATGTGCAAAGCCTCAGGCTCAAGAGGATCAGGTGTATAAGGAGCTGAAAACAGATCAGTGTGGCTGAAGGTGGGAGAGGAGGCTCTCTGTTTCTACCACAAGCATTTATAGAGCACCTACTGAGTGCTGAGGGCACAGCTGGGAGCTGGGCAGACCTGGCCCTGTGCTGGAGGGACTCATGGACAAATAATCATGACAGTAAATGTGACATTATACCCGTGACTGGAGGGTGCTCTGAGAGCGTTTCCCTAGCTAGTCAGGGAAGGCTTTCCGGAGGGGATGACTGTCCAACTGTCACCTAAAAGATAAAGTATTCCTGGGGGCAGAGCAATGAGGCAGGGGCCATGGGGTGGGAATGAGCCTGGCCGCCCCAAGGAACAGCAAAGAGTGGGCTGAGAGAAGGGAGGACAATACTGGCCAGGCAGGGACTCTGGGAGGTGTGAATTCAAATCTGAGGGCAATGGGGAGCCATGGGAGGGTCTAGAGCAGGGCAGGGTATGATTTGACCCATGCAAGCATCCACAAATGTGACTCAGCCCCCACCCTCCTCACTCTGCTGGAACCCTCCCTGGGGACTAGGGAAAGTCTCTTTTCTCTCCCAATATCAGTTTAATCGTCTGTAAAATGGGCATTTTTTAAAGACAGAGTCTCACTCTGTTGCCCAGGCTGGGGTGCAGTGGTGCCATCATAACAACCTTGAACTCGTGGGTTCAAGCGATCCTCCTGCCCCAGCCTCCCGAGTAGCCGAGACTATAGGCAGGTGCCACCACGCCCGGCTACTTTTTGTATGTTTTGTAGAGAGAGGGTCTCACTGTTGCCCAGGCTGTTCTTGAACTCCTGGCTCAAGACATCCTTCTGCCTCTGCCTCCCAAAAGGCTAGGATTTCAGGTGTGAGCCAGCACACCTGGCCTAAAATGGGCATTAAAGCACACATTTGTATCTCTCTGGAGTCACCCGGCAGCAGAGGAGAAAAGGGCCTGCCCAGGGAAGGGAGCCTCAACTCAAATGGGGAAAATCAAGGCAGTGGTGTCCTAGGGGCGCCAGAGACTGCTGGGCACCTCCTCAGCTCATGCAGTAACATAGGGACAGAGCCAGAGTGGGGTCCTCCTGCCCACCTCTCTTTCAGCTTTGGTCCCTTACCCAGCAGGTATTGGGGCCTCCCAGGGTCAGGTGGGCCAGGCTTTGAATTCTGAGTCTTCGCTCTGTGGCCTCCCCTGCTGTGGCTGTTTCTCCATCCAAAAAGCTATTAGTTAACACATTACTGTTAGAACTGCTAAAAAAATATTTAAATCTATTAATGAAACATTAATGGTAAAACTATTGGTAAACATTACTGTCAGGGTAGCCCTGACGAAGTGAATTAGCATATTAAGTGGGAGGGGCACAGCCGGGAGGCCCCCTGCTGGCCCAGGCTGTGTGTCCTTGGGCAAATGACCATGCCGCTCTGTGCCTCAGTTTCCCCATCCTCCAAATGGAAATAGCAGTCCCCACTTTACAGACATCCTCTGAGAATCAAATGACTTTTCCATTCATAGCCCTTGGCTCAGTGCCAGGTGCTGTGACACATTCAGTTTGTGTCATTTTGTTCAGTCTTAGCCTTCCACTTATTTTATTTTATTTCTTAATATTTATTTATTTTTCAGCCCAGGCTGGAGTGTAGTGACATTATCATAGCTCACTGCAGCCTCAAACTCCTGGGCTCAAGTGAGCCTCCTGCCTCAACCTCCCGAGTTGCTAGGACCACAGGTGCACGCCACCACACCAGCTAATTGTTTTTGTTTTTTTGGAGAGATGGGGTCTTGCTATGTTGCCCAGCTGGTCTCGAATTCCTGGCCTCAAGTGATCCTCCTACGTTGGCCTCCCAAAGTGCTAGGATTACAGGCATCAGCCCCTGCACCTGGCCTTGCCTTCCATTTTATGCCTGTGACTTCAGGGGAGGGCCTGAACCTCTCTGTGCCTCAGTTTCTCCTTGGGACATGGGACCATCATAAGCCCCTCCCACAGCAGTGCAGTAGCATCAAGGCTCCTTAGACCCTGGCTCCAGTGTCTCCACAAGGCCGGTCCTAGCAGCTTCTGTCCCCTGGGGACGGCTATAATTAGGACTGGCCCCAGCAGCTACAGATGGTATTTTTGTCTTGGGGACAGCAAGGTCCAGTTCCCACCAGGTGTCTGGTTGCAGGGGTGTGGGGGTTTGAGGGAGGTTCCTGGCTGGACCCCTGAGACTCCCCATCTTTCTGGGCTGCGTGACCCATCTCTGAGCCTGTTGTCTTATCTGTACAATGGGAGAATCATGTTTCCAGCCTTAGTGTGGTTGGCTCGGGCTCTCCCGTGGAAGCCCTGATCAATGGGATTGTATCTTGGATGCCCCAAGATTGGAAGAAACCTGGGTACCATTTCCCTGGGGACACCAGACCTGATGCGGTCCCCCAGGGCAAGGCCCAGGGTGGGTGGGGGGGCGGGACCAGGGCTCATCCCACAGCAAGGGGCATGGTCAGCCTCAGCTGGGAGGCGATCTGAGCCTCTGCCTGCGACACGAATGTTCCAGGTCCTTCCTCTGTGTGACACCTGAGGAGGCTCGGTTTCCTCTTCTGTAGAATGGGACAGGGCCAGCCTGACTCCACTACTTGGAGGGTAGCACACCTGGCACAGACTCCGGGATACCCCCAGACACCAGAGGCCCCCCCTTCCCAGGCCAGTGGAGTCCAGCCGGAGGCGAGGGGAGGCAGCTGAGGCTTCCCAGGACGGAAGGCTTGGCGGGGGCGGAGTGCGGATGTTTGTCCGTGGAGACAGCGGAGAGGGGAAGTCATCCGGAGACAGGGCCTGGGGAATGTCAGAGCAGGTGGGATCATGTGGGGACGATGCCGGGAGAGATGGAGCAGGGTTTGAGCCCTGCTGCCCTGCCACAAAGACTTGCGCCTGTGACCACTTCTATCTGAGCCTCAGTTTCCCCACCTGGCAAAGGATTAAGGGTTTGTGGTTCCTGGGCAGTTCTTTGGTGTCTCTGGGCCTCAGTTTGTCCATCTGGAAAATGGGCAGAGGAAGATTGGGAACTTTGGGTGGGCTCTGGGCAGCCCCTTGGCAAACTCCATGCCTCAGTGACCCCCTGATAATGGGGGCAGGGTGGCTGAGTTTCTCGGGGCACCTCCCCTTCCAACTGTCTCATCTTAATTCTTTTCAGCCATTATAGCCCAGCAAGCTGCACTAACAGGGACAGGCAGAGGAATGTGGCATAGGACCCAGGCTCTGAGCCCCAGTGGGGAAAGAGGGGGGAGTAGAGAGTTGCATCTGACTCCATGCCTCAGTTTCCCCGTTTGTCCCGTTGGTCGTTACTAGGGAACGGTCCAGCCGCGAGGCGGGGCGTTGCACCCTCTGCCCCCTCCCCGCTGGGCCCCGCCCCCGCGGCTGTCCAGAAAAGGTCCCGCGCTGCCCGCGCCGGGCCCAGCCTCCCAGCAGTCCTGGCCATGCAGGGCCCTCCGGCGCCGGCCCCGGGCCCTGGGCCCGGCTCCCCCCGGGGCTCCCCGCGTGGCTCCCCTGGGCTCTTCAGGAAGCTCCAGGTGAACCAGAGCATCCGCCTGCAGCGGCGCTTCACCGTGGCCCATCCGCTGTGGTGAGGCGGGACCGAGGGCCTGGCGGGTCCCCCCGAGCGGCGGTAGCGGGTGGGGGAGGCAGGAAAGACGGGGATAGTTGGGGCCTGGCCCCGGTCAGGGCACGGATGCTGTGCCCCTCCTTCCCTTTCTGGGTCTCTCTCTCCTGCCCTATCTCTGTCCCTCGCACTTGGTGACTCTGTTTCTATCTCTGTCTCGTCGTCCCGCCGTCTGGACACACGCCCAGGACCGGCTCTCTGTCCCTTCCCAGCTGCGCGGCCCGGAGCAGGACGGGCTGAGGCTCACGTCTCCTCCTGACCCTGGCCGCCGGGGCACACGGGCCGCGCGTCCTGGTGGTGGGAAGAGGCGAAGGGGCATTCCTCCGCTGGCGTCCGCTACCGCCGCCACCATCCCGTCCCAGCACCAGCGACCAGACGACCTGGGGGCTTCACAGCGAGTCCTGGGTGTCCACGGAGGAAGACCTGATTTGATGCGGGCTTTGGGGACAGTGTCTGGGAGTTAAGAAGGGCTGAGAGCGGCCCCGCGCTGCCCGAGCGCCCGCGTCCCGCTGCTCCGTTCTGTGGCATCCTCCAAGGACTCTGTCCACGGCTCTGGGTTCGGATCCCCACCCTTCGAGACCGGCGACGACCTCGTGGGGGCAGGGGCGTGAGTCTGGGGTCGCGGGTGTGCGGCTTGCCGGCGCCGACTGTGGCTGGCACCCGGCCACAGGGTCGCGCCAAATTGGCAGTTTGGCACCCAGAGGTTTGGAGAGATGGGAGGTCCCTTCTGCAAGGTCACACAGCCAGTGACAGCTGAAGGGAAGGGAGGCACGACCGTGGACCCCGACAGCACCATTTTAGCCTGGGAGGGCGGTCCTGGAGAGTGACCTCAGGGCACCAGAGGCCAGCGATGAGTGGTCCCTTCTGTGGGCCCCATAGGTAGCGCAGGGGCGTCGGGAGGCACACAGGGTACCAGAAAGGGACGCTAAAGGAGGGCGGGTATGCCGAACGCGGGACCTGAACCCAGATCCGAGGCATGAAGCCTTTGAGTCTCCATGCCTCAGTTTCCCCTTCTGGCTGATGGGCAGCCGCAGCCCCGCGCAGCTGGCGTCATGGAACCAAGGCCTGACCCGCCGCTCCCGGCTAAGTTTAGAGCAGGAGGAAAACAGCCTCCCCTCCTTCCCCCGCCCCAACAAAATCCAGGCTCACCCCTTAACCCTCTGTTAGGTCCAGAGCGAGAGAGACACAGGAAGCCGCATGTGTAGCAAAATGCTGTTTATTTTGAGCATCTGGATGCAATGCGTGGAGGCCAAAGACCGTCCACGAGAGAAAAGAGGAGAGCCTTGGGTTTTATGGAGGGTTTTTTGGGGGGCAGTAAGTGGGCCAGAACAGCCGTCTGTAATTAATTCTTTCGCAAACAACCAGCTCCTGGGACCCCTGCCGCAGTCACGCCCATCCTTCAGCTCTGGCGCCGCCCTTATCAGGGGACCTAGGGAGGGATAAGCGTCGTCTCTATCGGGGAGGGGGAGGAATGCCGGCTGCAGCTGTCGGTTAGGTCTACGAGGTCCCGGGACTCTCCAGACTCCTGCGACTGTTGTTTTACAAGCCTCAGTTTTGCATTAACCACATTCTGTCCTATGCATGCTTTTCCGGTTCCCACCTGGAACAAACCTAACAACCTCCGCGCCGGGATCGGGCCTCGAACACCCTGCCGCCGCTCCTGGCCACAGTTTCCCTATTTGTCCACAGGCGCGCTTTCCTAGAGCCTTTGGGGAGAGGCCAGGGGAGGGCGGGGGGCGCCGCCCGCAGGCCTCCCTCTGGTAGGGTGGTTTGGGGGATCCGCCGCCGCCGCGGGTCTGTCCACAAGGCCGGCTCCCAGCGCCGCCGCCGCCTCCGCCGCCGGGCAGGGAAGGGTAAAGGAAGCCCCGCCCCCTCCGCGCTCCCCGGCGGGGACTCTCGGAGCCTCGGAACTGCCCCCGGAACCGAAAGACGCCCGAATCTACCCGAGTGCAGCCGGACTTAGCCGAATATGCCCGATCCCGACCCTAGCGCTACCCGGACTTGCTCGAAGCAGACCGAGCGCTGCCGGACTGAGGCGAGCGCTCAAGCTCGGCCTTCTCCGAACTGTCCCGAGCGCAGTCGGACACGGCCGAGTCTGACCGAACTCTCCCGACCGACTCCAGGACCACGTCCAACTCCGAGAGGTCAGATAGGACCGAGACCCGGTCGTACTTGACCGAGCTGGGCCGAAATCTGCCGGAGGTGGGCGAGAGCAGGCGGAAGAGGAGAGTGGGGAGGCCCGGGCGGCGGCGGGGCCGGAGGCGAGCTGGAGGTGTGGCCCACGGCCCCGGCGCGGGGCGGGGCCTGGATGGCCGGGGACGGGGCCAGGTGTCCCCAGAGGTGTGGCCAAGCTGGCTGCCGTGGGACCTCTCTGGGCAGGGAGGAGCCCGAGAGAACTAGGCCGGCCCTGACCCCCATCCAGGTGGAAGAGCCCAAGAAACTGCTTCCAGTCCCCGTGTCCGCCATGCGAGCTAGATCTCAGTTTACCCCTTTGTAATATGGGCACCCAATCGCAGTCCTCGGACGTTCCATTGCGACCCCCTAAGAGAGTCCTGGGATGGGCCACAACTCGCCCATCTCAGAGACAGGATGCCTGAGGTCCAGCGAAAGGGGGATACCTGTCTGTGGTCGAACAGCCACTTTGGGGAAGATCTGGAACTCAGGTCCTAGAGTCCAGAGTGACCCCAGTGGGGAGGGACTCTGGGGTACAGACGCGGGAACCAGCGCGCGAGAGGTGCAGAGTCCCAGGGAGGGTACGGCCGTGGGGCAGATGGACAAGCTGTAAACAATCGCCAGACCACGGCGCAGCCCCAGGGAGAGGGCGACAGGACAGGTGCAAGCCACAGCTGGGCGCTCACCTGCCGGCACCCTTGTCTCTGACCACGCCTCCTCTGCCTTCAGCTTCGACCTGGAAAATGGGCTCCCAGGCGGGAGAAGCACCCTGGACCCTCAGACTGGGCCTGGCCTGGGCCGGGTCATCCAGGCTCCTGCCCCGCACAGCCAGCGGCGCGAGTCCTTCCTGTACCGCTCGGACAGCGACTATGAACTCTCGCCCAAGGCCGTGTCCCGGAACTCCTCCACAGCCAGCGACCTGTGAGTTTGGGGCTGATGGGATGACACCTTGGCCCTCTGTCCTTCCTTTGTTTTTCTATTCATCAAACTCCTTCAAGTGGCCATTTGAGCTAGGTTTTAAAGTTTAAGTAGGAGTTTGCCACAGGCAGCTCATTTATTCAATGTGTGTGCTGCGAATGATATCAGGTGATCTTCTGTGCTTGGTCTTATGCTGGGGTGAGGTGGGGGTAGTAATCCAAAAACATTAAGGCCAATTAGCAGCAACTGAAGAAACACATTGATTTGAGCTTCCTGGTAGCCATAATGAAAAGGGAAATATAATAGTTTCTGTCCTGACTCTGCTAAGATCCCTGCTACCCCTAGGATGGTTCTCCCATTTATGAGATGCAGATAAAGCGAGTGATTGGTCAGAGGGACCATGGTAGCTTTCAGGGAGAGTTGGCTGATGGGAGCCCAAGGACCAGGAGGGTACCGGGAGAGCACGCCCTCAGCTGAGGGCACAGTGTGGGTAAAAGCTGGAAGATGGGAACATGCAAGCACTCTCCTGGCCACTCTCCCTGATGGTCCATCTCCCTGCAGACACGGAGAAGACATGATTGTCACACCCTTTGCCCAGGTGGGTGCCCACCCTTACCGACCCAGGTGGAACCGACATCTCCTTCCCACCACTGACCATCTCATTCCTGACAGGTCTTGGCCAGTCTGCGGACGGTTCGGAGCAACGTGGCGGCCCTTGCCCACCTGCAAGGCTGTGGGGCAGCCAAGTAGGCAGAGGGCGGGGGTGGGTGCAGAGCCGGCAGGGACAAAGTGGGCAGGGCAGAGGCGGGGCCTGGCCGAAAAGGGGGTGACAAGCTGGGCTGGGGCTCTGGTGCCTTCAGGTTGGTGTGTCGGGTGAGACCCAGGGAACTTGGTGGTGGGGCCAGGTGGGTGGGGTGGGCCACCGCTGAGCCTACTGTGCCACAGGCAGGCATCGGTCGGGAACCCTACGTCCGGCAGCCAGCCCCCTGCACCTACAGGTACTGCGCCTATTCCTCCCCTCCCCCACTGAGGGACAGCTGTCACCTTCCCTTCTGTATTGGTGGAGACCATCCTTGAGTGCTCAGGCTGCAGCTGATTGTGGCCTGCCTCCCCCCAGAATGCCCCGGGGACTGAGTCCACCATGCCCCTGTTGCTGACGGGAAGGCTCAGGCTGGCCCAGAGAGAGGCAGAGATCCGCCCATGGCCACACAACAGCCACTTGGGGACAGATCTGGAACTTGGGTCCTGGGGTCCCGATTGGCCCCAGTGGGAAAGGTTTCAGGGTCCAGGTGCAGAAACAGAGGCACGAAGGGCACAGGGTCCCCGAGTGGGAGTGGGGCAGGCCCTGACCAGCTCAACTCCCAGAGGACCCGGAGCAGAAGCTGGTACTGGAGACCCTGGACGAGCTGGACTGGTGTCTGGATCAGCTGGAGACACTGCAGACCCAGCACTCGGTGGGCGAGATGGCCTCCAACAAGGTGAGGGCTGCGCAGCCCAGGTCGCCTGCCTCTGTGCGCAGCGGCCCCGTCCTCACCGCCCCACCTTCTACCTTCCCCAGTTCAAGCGGATGCTGAACCGGGAGTTGACCCACCTCTCTGAAACCAGCCGCTCCGGGAACCAGGTGTCCGAGTACATCTCCCGGACCTTCCTGGGTGAGCTGTGTGTGTCACTACCTGGGCAACACCACAGAAGTAGTAAGAAGGGAGAGAAAGAAAGACTTCTATTACAGAGCTGATAATGGGATAATTTGAGCAGGATATTGAAGGATGAATAGGAGTTCACTAGATTAAACAGCTCATTGTCAACAAGCCTCTGCTCTGGGCCTGGCCCTGAAAAGACCCAGTCTGGAGAGAACAGCTGGACAAAGACACCTCCAGTCCTGTGAAGTTGGGACTGAGGGAATCAGAAAGAGAGCAGGGAGGTCATCCCAGAGGAGGGGGCATTTGAGTCTTGGGGAGACAGAGCCAGACACAGACACCTCTAGTCCCATGGGTCAAGGCTGGATCAGAGGAGGGAACAGGGAAACTTCCAGGAGGAGAGGACATTAAAGCTAAGGTTTTGAAGCATGGGTAGAAGTTTGCCAAGGAGGCAATGGAACCAGACACCAGTGTGGGGGATGGAAAGGACACTAGGCTGTCTGGGGGAAAATGCTCTTGTGTCCCAGGTGCCCGAGAGCCATGCCTAGCAGAAGGGCTCACTGAGTCAGCCATGAACAGAGGATAGGAAGCTATAGGCCAGCATCCCTGAGGTCTTGGGGTAGGAAGGGGTAGAGTTAAGCTCAGTTAACTCTGAGCTTAACTGTGGCTGTGTAAAAAGGAAGAAAGGTTGGTCCTGGGGCTTGGCAGGGTCCAGGTCCCAGGGCCAGGCAGGATGACCTCTCAAGCAAGCTGCTCTGAGCCTCATCCCACCCTGTAGACCAGCAGACTGAGGTGGAGCTGCCCAGGGTGGCCGCCGAGGAGCCTGCACGGCCCATGTCCCAGATCAGTGGCTTGCATGGGCCCTGCCACAGCGCCAGCCTCTCCTCAGCCACCGTCCCACGCTTTGGGGTCCAGACTGACCAGGAGGGGCAACTGGCCAAGGTGGGTCCCCTGCCACAATGCTGAGACCTGGGCTCTGTGTGGATGTCCTGTCCCGGGCCTCAGTTTGCCCACCTATGTACTGGGGCTCAGGGTGGGACCTGGTGGGGGTTGAGGCTCCAAAGTCCGTGAGAGTTGGGCTGGAGTTGAGCTCCAGCCCTTCATATTTTAGGAGCTGGAAGACACCAACAAGTGGGGGCTTGATGTGTTCAAGGTGGCAGAGCTAAGTGGGAACCAGCCCCTCACAGCCATCACATTCAGCATCTTTCAGGTACCTCCCCTGCCCTTGGCTTCCAATCCACCTGGGGTTTCCTCTACCCCTTCCTACCCCAAGACCTCAGGGATGCTTATTTTTCAAATTCTGTCTAACACCCCTGAATGGGATAATTTGAGCAGGGTATTGAAGGATGAATAGGAGTTCTCTAGGTTGACAAGTTTGTTGTCAACAAGCCTCAGCCCTGGCCCTGGCCCTGAAGAGACCCAGTCTGGAGAGAACAGCTGGACAAAGACACCCCCAGTCCTGTGGGGTCAGGACTGAGGAAAAATCAGGAGAGCAGGGAGGTCGTCCCAGAGGAGGGGGCATTTGAGAGGTAGATGGGGGTTCAGAAGAGAGAAGCAGTAGGAACAGTGTGTGCTGCAGCCCCAAGGCCAAGGCCCTGACCAGGGGCCTGTGATGGACCAGGAGCGGGACCTGCTCAAGACATTCCAGATCCCAGCAGACACGCTGGTCACCTACCTGCTGACCTTGGAGGGTCACTACCACGCCGACGTGGCCTATCACAACAGCCTGCATGCTGCTGACGTGGCCCAGTCCACACACGTACTGTTGGCTACACCTGCCCTCGAGGTACGGCGTGACAGCCATGGGCAGCGGGGCGGGCGCGGGGTGCGGAGAGCCCGGCCCTCACCTGTCCTGCCCCGGCCCGCCCAGGCTGTGTTCACAGACCTGGAAATCCTGGCCGCCATCTTCGCAAGTGCCATCCACGACGTGGACCATCCCGGCGTCTCCAACCAGTTTCTGATTAACACCCGTGAGTCGGGGTGGGGCTCACGGGGCCCTGCCTCCGCCCTGTCACCCATGTGACCTCAGGCAGGCCCAGTCTCTGCCCTGAGCCTAGTCTCCCCATCTGTGAAATGGTGGTGACAGACTTCCCTCCCTTCAGGTGCTCAGAGCGAGCCCGGTACACAGTAGGTGCTCAATAAGTGAGAGAATAGCAAGCCGTGCCAGAACTGATCTGGGTCCACCAAGATCTGAAAGTTTAGAATCCTTCAAGGAGTCTGAAAAACTCAGTCGATAAGCAATTATTGGGTGCCTTTTGTGTACAAGCACCAGAGTGCTGGGGGTGAGAGTGAAGCACCCTCGCTCAGACCTAGAGTGCAGTGAGAGGAAGTGTCACTTATTCATTCAGCCAACACTCAGCACGCACTGTCTCCCGCTATGGTGGTCCCTAGGAAGCGTCCTCAGTCTTGCATAGGCACAGCCAAACACAGACACCCCCAACCCTGGGACATGGGTGGCTTCTTGGAGGAGGGCACATTACGGTGGGGCCTTCAACGCATGGGTAGGAGTTCGCCAAGGATTCCCAAAAGCCACATTTGGGGGACATGGGTTGGGCGGGCAGGACTTGAGGCCCTTGGCTTCGCCCGCAGACTCAGAGCTGGCGCTGATGTATAACGACGCGTCGGTGCTGGAGAACCACCACCTGGCGGTGGGCTTCAAGCTGCTGCAGGCGGAGAACTGTGACATCTTCCGGAACCTCACCAAGCGCCAGCGGCAGAGCCTGCGCAAGATGGTCATCGACATGGTGAGGCCGCCGAGGCCACTGGGGCCGGAGGTGGGGAGGCGAGGACGGGGACGTCCTCATTCCCTGCACGTGGCGGGGCGGCTGGCAGTTAAGCCAGCCCCAGGCATGTCCCCACCCTGAGGCTGAGCTTCCTGTTCTGTAAAATGGGACAGTGACTGCCTGAGCCCCGGGCAGGGCAGGTCCTGGCTGCGATGGGCACAGAGGCCACCTGGCAACCGAGTTTCTAGGGTTCCAGGTACAACTTTTTCTAAGCCTTAAATTAAGCACATCTGTCTGTTTGATTTGCTTTTTCAGGTAGGGGGACATCAGTAGGTTTTGGGGTCTCGTGCCTCATTCAGTCACGTGAGAAGCATCTATTGAGCACTTATTGTGTGCTTGATCTGGGCTGATGCCCAAGACACTTCTTGCCTTTGGGAGATTCGTGGTCTGGGGGCGAGACGGACCGTAGGTGATGACAGCCCTGCCGGCAGAGCCGCGGTGGGGCAAGTTCAAGGCGCTGTGGGAGCCCAGACCCCATGAGGAGGTCAGGCAGGGCTTGCTGCGCAGGCGGCGCCGAAGCCAGCACGCGCGAGATGGGGGGCTCAGATGGGGAGGAGTGTTCCCAGGAGAGGCAACGGCACGCGGGGAGGGCTCCGAGGAAACCAAACTGTGGCGTGAGGAAGAGCTAAGAGTTCAGCAGTGGGAAGTCGGGGCTTTGAATAGTATTGGGGGCGGAGGAGAGGTTTGGGGAGAAGTTTTAAGACTTTTGTCTGATTTTCAGAGGCCTGTGGGCCACATCCGGGTCCCTCCTGGCTGGGCTGGGTCCACATGGGTTTTTACTTTTATTTTTATCTTTTATTTTCTTATTTTTTGAGACAGAGTCTCACTCTTTCACTCAGACTAGGGTGCCATGAGGTCAGCCTAGCTCACAGCAACCTCCAACTCCTGGGCTCAAGCAATCCTCCTGCCTCAGCCTCCCAAGTAGCTGGGACTACAGGCGTGCACCACCATGCCCGGCTAAGTTTTTGTATATATTTTTAGTTGTCCAGCTAATTTCTTTCTATTTTTAGTAGAGACGGGGTCTCTCTCTTGCTCAGGCTGGTCTCGAACTCCTGAGCTCAAACGATCCACCCGCCTCGGCCTCCCAGAGTGCTGGGATTACAGGTTTGAGCCACCGCGCCCGGCCCCACATGGGTTTTTAAACATCTGTGTCCAGAGCCAAACTTTGCTCCAAATGGCTGGAAATATTAATAGCACTCTGGAGCCCACGACAGCCACACGGAAGTCAGGTCCCTCCCCGGCTGCGAACTCTGCTGTGGCTCCCGTGGCCTCTAGATAAAGCCCCAGAGCCCCTCGATGTCCGCGCCCCGGTCTCTCTGTGTTCACCGGCTCGGGCACAGGTCTGCGGAGCCCGTGGCAGAGCCCAGCCCCCTCGCGGAAGGGACCGCTGACTGAGCCCCTCCTGAGAGCGGGGTGCGCAGTGACTCCTGTCGCATTTCACGGATCAGGACGCTGAGGCTCAGAGGGCTGAGGGTCTGAGCACATGCGGCGTGTGGGAGCGAGGAGCGAGGGCAGTGTGGACAGAGTCCCTGTGCCTGCGTGCCTGTCACCTTCCACTGCCTGTCCCCAGGTGCTGGCCACAGACATGTCCAAACACATGAACCTCCTGGCTGACCTTAAGACCATGGTGGAGACCAAGAAGGTGACAAGCCTCGGTGTCCTTCTACTGGACAACTACTCGGACCGCATCCAGGTGTGCAGCTCTCATTTACCTGCATTTATGAAGTGCCGACTGTATACCGAGTTTGAAGAAATGGCAGGAGGCACATGCCTATGCCTTAGCTACTTTCCTCCCCAGGCCTCAGTGCCCCTGTAAGACGGGCGTGTCCGTGGCAGGTGGGGGCGGCCGGCCAGGCCGGCGCCCTCCCGAGCCTCGCTCTCCCCAGGTCCTGCAGAGCCTGCTGCACTGCGCGGACCTCAGCAACCCCGCCAAGCCGCTGCCCCTGTACCGCCAGTGGACAGGCCGCATCATGGCCGAGTTCTTCCAGCAGGGCGACCGCGAGCGTGAGTCAGGCCTGGACATCAGCCCCATGTGCGACAAACACACGGCCTCGGTGGAGAAGTCCCAGGTCCGCAGGCGGCGAGGCCGGGGCGGCAGGCACTGGGACGGGGAGGGGAAGGAGGGACTGAGCCACCCCAAAAGCCCCCTGTGACCTGGGCTGGCCAGCAAGGGGGTGCGTCCTCATGGTGCAGTCTGCGCTGGGCTGTGCCAAGTTAGACCCGGGACCCAATCTCTCTGGGCTGTAGAGAGAGGGACTTGCACTCCTGGGGTTTGGAACTGTGTGTTCTGGGACACGCTGGCGGGGCTCCCAGTCTAGGGGACACACACATTCAGCCCTGTGGTGTCAGGGCTGGGGTTCAAGGAGCCAAGAAGGGGCAGGTGAGGCCTCCTAGAGGAAGGGTTACTTGAAGAGGGTTTTAAAGCATGAGTAGGAGGTGGGAAATGGCATTCCAGGCAGAGGGAACAACTTGGCCAAAGACGTGGAGGCTGGATTGGCTGTGGGTTCCCCAGGACTCACTGCATGCCTGCCCCACCGCCCACAGGTGGGTTTCATTGACTACATTGCCCACCCGCTGTGGGAGACTTGGGCTGACCTGGTACACCCAGACGCACAGGACCTGCTGGACACGCTGGAAGACAACCGCGAGTGGTACCAGAGCAAGATCCCCCAAAGCCCCCCAGACCTCCCCAGCCCTGAGCGGGGTGGCCCTGACAGATTCCAGTTTGAGCTGACTCTGGAGGAAGCAGAGGAAGAGGAGGAGAAAGAGGAGGCAGCATTGGACAGGGAGGCCTCGGGGTCACCTGACACTAAGCTCCTGTCCCCTGAAGCCAGCCAAAACCCCAGTGACCTACCTCTGGACAACCACAGGACTTAAGGCAAGCCCTTTGGCACCAAATGGTCCCTAGTGCATGGACTTTCCAGGAAGAGGTCCCAGGTGACCCCTGCTTCGCTTCCCCACACATTGAGGGGAACCACTAAGCTTTTAGTTATAGACAGGTCTCAGGGTCTAATTGGAGGCACCTGGCTGGGGTCCACTCTGACCCCAGGCTTGGCTGACAGAGCTCTCTAAGGTGCTGGGCTGGGGGCAGCCTCTTGTAGCACCCTTGGGATCTCCCCCCTGGACTTCTGTCCCTGGCATGAAGGGGAGAGGTCTCTGCCTTCAAGGTGGCCCCTGTCTACCTTCTCCAGTGGTCACTCTTAGGTCACATGCATCACTTAATTCTTTCATTCTTTATCAGATATTTATTGGGCGTCTACTGTGTGCCAGGCCTGTGCCTGTTCCATGCCTCTGGGGCTGTCCTGTACAAGGGGTGGGGAGCCAGCTCCAAGGAGAACCCCACGGAAGGCGCCTCGCCGTCCTCCCCTAGCAAGCAGCCTGCTGCAAGATAACAGGCCACAGATGGGGCTTTTCAGCACGGGAGCCCGCACAGACCTAATTCAGGATCTAGAACCGACTGGGGGAGGCAGGAAAGGGGGCTCTGTGTCGGGGACGTCCCTGGACACTGATTTAGCCTGTGCACCGGCCGTTGCTTTACGTCGCTGTGTTTTCTGTCCTCGGTGTCTGTGGACCTGTGTGTCCCCTGCTCGCTCTGCCTCGGGACCCGCTGTCGGGACTCCCACGTGTTGTTCCCTCTTGTGGAGCAGCTACAAAAAGCACAAAATTTCCCCCGGGGCAGATCTCCGTGTCTCCTCCTTCCCGAAGCTGCCTCGGACTCCCCCTAGAGGGAGGGAGGCCCCTGACGCTTTCTTGCAATCGTCATAATCCCTTCTGGGCCTCAGTTTCCCCTCTTTGATCCTCATACTTGGATAAACTCTGGTTGGGGAGTGGAATATCTCAGAAATTTGGGGTATTGAGCATTTCTCTGGGGTTAAATCAACCCTTCAGGTCTTAAGACAACTGATTACCCCAAATTAGTGTCCTGCCCGTTTCACGGGGGGGGGTGGGGGGGGAGGGGAGACGGAGACTGAGGCACAGAGGGGTCCTCTTGCCAGCTCAAGGCAGAATATTAGCTAGCGGCGCCCCCCGGCGGCAGGAGTGGGGTGGGGTCCAGCCTAGTGCTCAAGCCTCGAGTTCGATCCCCGCCTCCCCTTGCCTTCTCCTCCCGTGCCTGAAAATCCGTGTGTAATCCGCGCGTCAGCGCGGCCGCCCCGGCTTCCGGAGCAGCTGCCTTCACCGGTCAATATCACAGCGCCCGTTATGCATCGCCACGGTAATGATAACATTCCGCAGTGAGGGAGAACTAGAAGCCATCTGGGGGCGCGAACTTGGTGCATTTCCTTGCAGACTTTTGAAAGGTAGAGCTTTAGGGAATTTTTATTTGGATTTTTTTTTTAACCCCAATCCCCTTACTTAACAAAGTAATACCTGGTCGCTGTAGAGAATTTGGAAATAATGGAAACGTATACAGAAAGAAATAAAATTCTGTTGGAAACACACCCTTAGGTGTCTGCCTTCTGCGTTTCGACTTATTTCTCTCCGGTTGTTTTCTCCATGTGTCTATAAAAACACTCACTATGTTCCCCTTCGGCTGGTTCCTCTCTCCCCCATAACTGACTGCAGTCTGCCTGCTCTGGCCTTCCGCACTGCAAACCCAGCCCTACCCCAGGGCCTTTGCACATGCCGTGCCCACCAGCTGGAATGCTTTTTTCCCACCCCGCATACTCACCCTTTGGGTTTCAGTTTGGCATCTTCTCCCCCAAGAAACTGTCCCTGACCCTCCACCAGAGGCTGGCCCCAGTGGAAGCTCTTGGGGCTGGGATGCTTTGATTCTTGTCACCACCTTCTCCAGACCCTGTTCCCCAGAGGCCCAGGCCAGGCTTGCGTTGCCCACCTACCTGTCCCTAGTGGCCCCCAGAGATGGGCTTTGACAAGTTCAACAAGTCCCTTAACCTCCCTGAGCCTTTGTTGTTTCAGGAGGAAAATATGCTGTTTCGCATAACTGCAAGAACACTTGACATCTGAAGAGAGCATTTCCCGAGCCCGCACTTTGCTCTGCTCAATGTGCAAATCAACTTTGCCTCTTTCTCCTCCCATTTCATGGATGTGGAAACTGAGACCCACAGAGGGGTGAATCAAGTCATGCACATGCTCCAGGTCCCCTGTTTTGTCCTGTTTGAGACCCTTCCCGAGGGGCGCAGTCTTTGCTGTTATGACCCACCCTAGACCCAAAGAGGAGGGTGAGAGAAGGTCTTCGGGAACCCTCAGAACTTTCAACTATTGTGAACTCCTAAGGGGACTCTCAGGACCTCAGTTTGTCCTCTGTTAAGGGGCGGAAAAGTTGCCGCCTTCGCAGAGCTGGAGCGTGGCTCCTTTGCGTGGAGGAGGTACAGTCCCTGGAGCTCATTTAGTGAGTTCCAGCATCCGGGCCTTTCATCTGGGTTCCCTCCAGGTACTGCTCCCTAGCTCTCTCCACGGTCCGTCCTTCCTTCCTTCATTCATGTCACACCATCAGAGGGCACTTGGGCCACAGATCGCAGGCAACAGCGACCCCCCCATAAGCTCACAGATGGCTAATGGATAAATAAGTCAACATCATCATTTCTGATAGGGATGAAATATGGCGATGTGATAGAAGGTGACAGGCCTAACTTGGGACCCCCCGAAGGAACTGAGCATTGGTTAAAGACCGAAGGGGATGGGACAGCCAGGTATGGGGAGAGCTGGGGAAACGGTGCTCAGGGTAGACGGAATGGCAGGTTAAGGCCCTGGGGACAATGGCACCTGGAACAGCAAGGAGGGAAAGAAGCTCCGCAGGAGTATCTGAGTCAGGACTTTCCTTCAAGTGGGGCTGGATCTGGGTGGGTTTGGGGCCTGGGAGCCCAGCCCCTTCTCTCATAGCCTGTTTCCCTCCCCCTAACTCGGCCACCCCTAATTCCAGATCCCGGTGCTGAATCTTGGTTTTATTTATTTATGTAATTATTTTTGAAAACAGGGTCTCCCTGTGTTGCTGGAGCTGGAGTGCAGCGGCATCATCATAGCTCACTGTAACCTTCAACTCCTGGGCTCAAGCGATCCTCCTGCCTCAGCCTCCCGAGTAGGTGGGACTACAGGTGCAGGCCACCACACCTGGCTAATTAAAAAACTTTTTTTTGTAGAGATGGTGTCTTGCTTTGCCGCCCACACTAGTCTCAAACTCCTGGGCTCAAATGATCCTCCTGCCTTGGCCTCTCAAAATGCTGGGATTACAGGCGTGAGCCACGGCCCCAACTCTGGTTCTTAACAATAAAGGCCTTGCATTATTTTTATTTTAAACTACAAAGTCGGCTGGTGCGGTGGCTCACGTCTGTAATCCCAGCCACCCAAGTATGACGCTCGCGTCTGGGAGGTCAGGGAGCGAGTCCTCTCACGTCGCCACCTCCGCGGCCCGCTGGCCGGTGCCGGCATCAGCTGCCCCGAGCCCCACCGAGGGCGCGGACTTGCCTGCCGGTCCCCGCCTGGGCGCGGAGGGCAGGGCGGGGGAGAATGTGACGTGGATTCATTTTTATTTATTTTGTTTTTCTGAATGTTCCCAATTCTCCGCAGTGGAGATACTCCGCAGTCGTGATACTTTTACAGTCCCCATGGGGGAGGAGGACAAAGATGTTACCCTTAGAAAAAAATAAATTTCCCGAATGCAAACGGAGGGGGAGGGCCTTCCGGGTCCTTGCAGGGCTCTGGGGGCGGGCTGCGGGTGGGGGTGGCGGGGGCCGGGCCTCGAGGCGCGAAGTTATTCTGGTCTCTCGGCGCCTCCGCAGCTGGCGAGCTTTTTATAAACAGGACGAGCCCCACCACGTCCCCAGCCCTGCCTCCTGGCGCGGGGTGGAGGTGGGGGTGGGAGTGGGGGTGAGGGTGGGAGTAGGGGTGGGTCCTTCCCCCACATCCCCATCCCCGCCTCCTGGCGCGGGGTGGGGTTGGGGATGGGTCCCCCCCACATCCCTAACCCTGGCTCTTGGCAGGGGCTGGGGCTGGATGGAGGGGATCGGGACTCTCCTGGGGGCCCTACACCCCCTGCGGGGTTTGAAGACCCGGAGTGGGGGCCAGGGTCTCTTGGGGCTCCTCACCCCCGCTCCGTTTTTGACTTTTCCCCTTAAGATTTGGGGAAATAATCCAAATAGCATCTTAGCCCCCGAAGTCCCCATTCTCCAGGTCTCGCTTCCGCAGGATGGGGGGGGGGTCTCCCAGCCCCGGGACTTTGACCCTGAGCACCACAGGGCTGGCGGCCTCGCTCGGACCCTCCCCGTTTCCCAGGTCATTTGGAGACTTGGGGGACAGGCTTCTCTGCCCCTACTTCGCCATTCCTTCCAATCTTCCTCTCCATGCGCAGCAGGGGGAGGTTCCTAGAGCCAACAGCCCCTTCCTTCTTTTTCGGGAATTGGTCGGGCGGGTTAACCTCAGGAACAGGGGAGGGGTGAAGTCCCTGCCACTCCCTCGCTGGGGGTCTTACACCCCAGGAAATGAACAGGGGTCTCTAAGCCCGCCTGTCCTTTTTCTTCTTTTGTGTTTATTTTGAACACCATCAATGCGGGAGAATGGAAGAGTTCAGGCTCCAGTTCCTCTTTTCTGGGGCATTAAACGAGAGGTCACAGCACCTCGGACCCGACCGTGGCCGTAGCAGTCCCGGGTGGGCGCGGGCGAGGAAGGGAACCGCCCCTCCAAGACCCGGGCTCCGCCAAGGCCTCAGCCTCTCGGCCCTTCCACCGCCCGGAAGCCACCATTGGACAGGAGGAAGGAGTAGACGATCGCTTATTGGTGACTGGGACCGTCGCTCAAACGCTTAATCCAGTGAGAGGGCGCCGGGCAGCCCCGCCTCCCCGGGGCAGGCGGGAGGCGGAGTCAGCGCCTGCACGGTTCGCGTCCCTACTGGGGGCCCCGCCCTATTAGCGCGTCAATCTGCGCGGGAGTCCCGCCCCTTCTGGCTCCGCGTGCGTCAGTGGCCGCGGCTCCATGCGATGCTCCGCCTCCGGATGGCGTCACGGCTCTATCTGCATGTGAGGCCCCGCCCCGCCCTTTGCAGGACGTCACCGAGGACTGCAGGGGCCTGATCTGCCGCCGCCGCTGCCGTGCAGCCCACTTCGGCGCACCGGGACCCCTGTCACTGCCGCCGCCAGAAAAGCCGCCGCTAGTGTCGCCGTTGCATTGGCGCAGGGCAAGGTGAGCTCCCGGGCGGCCGGCGTGCTCCGGCTTCGAGCACCTGCATAACCTTCATTTGACTGATGGGCTGGCGGAGGTGGGGACCGGACTGGCAGGGGACGCGTGGGGGGAAGGACGCGGCAGTGGCCGGCCCGGGGAGGGGTAGGGCCCGGGCGTCCCCCACCTGCCCTATCCTCACCGCTACCCCTCCAACTCCCCGGCTCTGCGGCGGAGGGGGAGGGGAGGCGAGTGCCTTGCGGGAAGCTGTGGGCTCGGGAGGCTCTTGCGTGCGCGTGCGCGTGATGTGCACACGCGTGTGCGCACCCGCCTGTGTCAGCAAGTCTGTGTGTACCCTTGCTCGTGTACCTGGGTATACTCGTGTGACCCCCCTCTGGGCCTAAGTGTCTGCATGCTGCACGCTTGTGGAGGGCGGCGCCTGGACTGCGTGTGTGCGTGCACAGCCCTGTGCATGCGTGCACGGGGATCCGTGTCCGTGTGGCGATGTGCACACGCATGGGTGGAGGGAGCCGTGCCCGCGGGTCACGGGTGGGTTTGCACGTTGCTAAAGGAGGGTCAGTGTGCAGACAGCTGTCTGCACCTCTGTCCTGTGCCCCCGAGTGTGTTCACAGCCTCGTTTGTGTACGCGCGTGTACAGATGAGCGTGTGCACCTCCCTCCCCTGTCTCGTGATGCAGCTGCCACGGCCCACGTGGTCCGGGCCCTGGGGTTTGGGCGAAGGGGAGGCTGCAGACGCGCATCCCCGCGGGACCGGACACGCGTGTGCTCATGCGCCCGCGCGGCTCCGTTCCAAGTACCATGAAAGATTGATAGGGGGCGGGGCCCACCACAGTCACCTCCTCTGGGCGCAGCCATAGGTTTAGGGTTACAGCCAGACCTGGGGTGCAGGCCTGCTGGAGGGGTGTCTCCCAACGCGACCCTCTGAGCCCCTCCCCTGCCTCCAGCCTCTCAAGGTCACAGCCCGCCCTTAATCCTGGGGCTGATGGGAGAGGGGTGGTCTCCAGACACAGGGTCCCTTCTGGCACGCTCTGCATCCTGTGCCTGGGCTTGGGCCTTCGAGGATGGAGGGAGCCCCCTCACGCTCTCCTGTTCCCGTACCCCCAGATGGCGTCTGCCACAGACTCCCGCTACGGGCAGAAGGAGTCCTCGGACCAGAACTTCGACTACATGTTCAAGATCCTCATCATCGGCAACAGCAGCGTGGGCAAGACGTCCTTCCTCTTCCGCTACGCCGACGACTCCTTCACACCCGCCTTCGTCAGCACCGTGGGAATCGACTTCAAGGTCAAGACCATCTACCGCAACGACAAGAGGATCAAGCTGCAGATCTGGGTGGGTCGGCGGGGGGCTCCCAGCTGGGCCCGTCTCCCCTCCTTGGAAAAGCAGCTCCAACTGTTTCTGTCTCTTTCCTGGCCAGAGCCATTCATTTACACGCTGGGCATTATTAGGCACCTGCTGTGTACCAAGGAGCAGAAGTACAGAGAGCACCCCTGTTCCCCCATAAGCACCTAATCTCAGTGCCTCAGTTTCCCCATCTTCAAGTTCTTCCATGCGAGGCTTTGTGTGAGGTTTCAGCTGAAATCTTACTGCCTGGAACAAATGTAGGTGCCTCCCGGTGGGTCTCCCTGCCTGCTCCCCAACCCCACAGAGGCCTGGCGGAGCCTGTTATTCCCAGATCAGAACTGTCCCTTCTCTGCTCGCTGCCCTCCTGTGGCTTCCACCTCACTCAGGGTAAAACCCACACCCCTCTCCCAGCCAGGGAATCCCTGCCTAGCATGTCCCCTGCTGACACCTTCACCCCAGTTGGTCTTCCTCCATCTCCTTCTCAGCTTTCTCACTGTCCTTCAGACACACTATGTACAGTCCTGCCCCAGGGCCCTTTGCACAGGCTGTACCCGCTCCCCTGGCCCTCACACGGCTCCCTCCCTCACTGCCTTTAGGTGTTTACTCTGATAGTCTCCATCCTCATCCAGCTTGATTTTGCTCACGAGTCCTTGTCACCCTCCAACATAGGATACATTTATGTGGTTATTGTCTGTTTCTTGTTTGGGGCCATTACTTCCATGAGGGCAGCGATTTCTGGCTGTTTTGTTAACATCTGTGTCCCCAGCGTCCAGCACAGAGTGTGGCACAGGTTGGTGCCCAGTACGTGTTTGTTGAATGAATGAGAGAACGATTCTGCAGGTAACAGTGACTCTGTGGGACGAGGCAGCACTGATGCACTCTGAATGCAGATGGCCCTTTGTGCCCCTGGGCAAGCTCCTGCCTCTCTCTGGGTCTCAAGGGGGCTGTACAAGACCATCTCAGAGCTCATTTCCACTCTGAGGAGCTTATGTGGGTCCTCCCTGACCATCGCATCTTCTTCCCTAGGACACAGCGGGGCAGGAGCGGTACCGGACCATCACCACAGCCTACTACCGGGGTGCCATGGGCTTCATTCTCATGTACGACATCACCAACGAAGAATCCTTCAACGCCGTGCAGGACTGGTGAGCACGCCCCCGCCCACTCTCGGACCATCCTCTGAGCCGGGCTTGGTGCAGAAGAGGAAAATGGGAAAAAAATGATTTCAGATGCAAAAATAAAACTGTTCACATATAGGAAAACACCATCGGTGGCTTGTGGGGGCAGTTGGGGACAAAACAAATAAGGACAGTTTGCATAGGTTAGAGGTTGTAAACATTTCAATTTCCTGCCTGGAAGTAATGGTAAATTTTAAGAAAACTCCTGTATTTGCTAAAGAGGGAACAATTATTCTTTCTGGGAGGGGCATCTGGGAAGGGTGGGAGAGGTTGCTTGAAAGAGGGGCTTTTGAGAGCAGGAAACTTCTGGAGCAAACACCCAGATGGAGGAAAGAGTATTTGAGAGGCCCAGGCACGATGGCTCATGCCTCTAATGCTAGCACGTTGGGAAGCTGAGGTCAGGAGTTCGAGACCAGCCTGGGCAACACAGCGAGATCCTGTCTCTACCAAAAAAAAAAAAAAAAAAAGATTAGCTGGGTGCGGTGGTGCGGGCCTATAGTCCCAGCTACTCCAGAGGCTGAAGTGGGAAGATCGCTTGAGTCCAGGAGTTCGAGGCTGTAGTGAGCTGTGATTGTGCCACTGCACTCCAGAGCAAGACTGTCTCTTAAAAAAAAAAGAAAAAAAAAAGTATATGAGGAGTTCCAGGGAGACGCAGGAGGCTGGGGCTTCCAGGAAGGATTGCTGGGGGTGAGGAGAGTGTGTTCCTGGCGGGACTCAGGCCATGAGGAAGGACGAGCCTGCCATGTTTAAAGAATGGGGAGGAGATGGGAGCTGCAGTGAGTGAGGGGGAGGCAAGGGGAGGGTGGTGGGCCAGCTTCCAGGGTCTTCCCTCTCCTGTCTCCCATCTCCCTAGGCCCTGGACCAGCCTGTGGACATAGAGCTTAGATCCTCCAAGCCCTAACCTGCCCTGTTGCTGCCTCCTGCAGGTCCACCCAGATCAAGACCTACTCGTGGGACAATGCCCAGGTGCTGCTAGTGGGGAACAAGTGTGATATGGAAGATGAGAGGGTGGTGTCTTCGGAACGTGGCCGGCAGCTGGCTGACCACCTTGGTGAGTGCCCAGCAGGACTGGAGACGCACAAGGCTAGAAAAAGGACATGGAGATCCCCAAAGGGGAGGGGACACAGCCAAGGTCTCAAAGCAAAACCATGACAGGGCCTGGATTCAAATCCAGGTAATTTGCACTTTCTGCAAACTGGCCTCGATCCAGGAGCCATTTGAGGTGGATCTTGAGGCATGTGTAGGAGTCCACCGTGAAGAAGGTTAATGATTCATTCTGACACCCTCACTGTCCAGCCCTGCAGTGGGCGTTGCTGGCCCGAGAGGCATTTAGCTTTGTGAAAGGAGGGACCTGGGCTGGAGAAGTCCATGGGGCAAGCCAGGCTTCCTGGAGGGTAGGGACAATAGATGCGGTGCTTGAAGGGTCTTTCAGGCAGAAGAAATGGCTTAGGCAAAGACCAGGGGTAAGAAAGTTGCTGTGTGTCTTGACGACAGTTTCACGTGGCTGAACGTGCGCGTCCACTAGAACCGTGGCTCACGTGCAGGGCCTCAGCCACGTGCTAAGACGCTGGAGCTCTTCTGAGGGCGACAGGGAGCCACAGAGGGTGTGTGAGGAGGGGCGGGCACAGATGGGTCTGAGTGTCAGAGGCCTCCAGGGCCAGTGCCTGGGGCTGGGCTGGAGGGGGCAGGTGGAGGGTCTTGCCAGGGCAGTGAGAAGCAGACAGTTTTAGGGTAAAGAAAAGGGCTGGAAATGTAGGGCTGACCCAGCTGAAAGTTGCTTCCCTGTGGGATTTGTCAGCACCTTCGATGGCCCCGTCGGCACTGGGTATTTCCCTTTCCTTGGGAAAATCTCTGGGAGTTGGCAGGGGAGGGGTGGCCAGGGTCCTCACCTCCCCTTCCCTGACCACAGGGTTCGAGTTCTTTGAGGCAAGTGCCAAGGACAACATTAACGTCAAACAGACCTTTGAGCGCCTGGTGGACGTCATCTGCGAGAAGATGTCTGAGTCCTTGGACACGGCCGACCCTGCAGTCACCGGCGCCAAGCAGGGTCCACAGCTCACCGACCAGCAGGCGCCCCCGCACCAGGACTGCGCTTGCTGAGAGCTCCCTGCCCCCGCCACCCCTACCCCTTCCCCCACCCCCCGGGCCTGACCCGGCCCCCACCAGCCACGGGCACAAGCCCCCTGCCCCCGACTTAGCCCTTCACCCTAATTTATTATCGTAGCTATTTATTTATTTATTGAAGATGTCCCCCAGGGGCCCGGGCTCCCCTGCCCACCCTGTACATACAGCCCTGTCCCCACTATGCTGTGGTGTGTCGTGGCCCCCCTGAACTCACTGCTCACCCTCCCAAGACCCCGTTTTTTTTTTAATTCACCCCTATCCACAGTTGGTTGTGAAGAGGGGCCACATGACACCCAGAGCAGGCCGATAGGGTGATGGGAGGTGGCCAGGCTGCCAGCCCCTCGGCTGTGCTGAGGCGGCTGAGGCCGCTGTCAGGGCGTCTCCGTGTGGACCCGAGGGGTTAAAGTCTGGCCTGCCGGGCTCCTCTCCCCCTAAGTTTTCTCTTTTGGTGGTGGGGGGTGCTGTGGGTATTCGCCACTCCACACCCCCCCACCCCGACCTGTTCCCCTAGGAGATGTCATCCAATAAAGCAAATGGACCATGCTGTGTCCCTGTGAGCCCCGAGCCTCGCCCACGCTGGCTTTGGTCATCCCCAGCCTTGTCGATTACAGAGAATTTAATGGAATTTCCACAGTCCACGACCAGAGAAGGAGACCTAGAGGCTGCTCAGTCCTGCCTGAAGCTTTCGGGGGTGACTCCAGGCCTGACGCTGTGCTGAGGAGATGGGCCATGTCCTTGCCTTTGTCCCAGGGCCCGAGGAAGCCCCACTTGGGCTGTTTGGCACAGTGTTGAGGGCTTGGTGCTTGAGACTGGCTGGCTGGGTGGGGCCCTGTGCTGGAGATGAGACATCTTGGTCACAGATCACATGAGGTTCCAGCTGAGAAGGGCTGGGGATGGTCATCTATCTTTTGAGGTTGTGTTCCAGATGGGGAAACTGAGCCCCAGCTTGGAAGGGACAACTCAGCCAGATGCCCAGGAGTCGGAGTGGGGCCATGACATGGCCCAGGATCCTGGCCGCTGCAGGAGCCCGTTCTCCATCAGGAGCAGGGGTGGTTAGCTGGGGCTCAGCCTTGCTCTGTCTGGCATCCTCTGTCTGGCACCCGGTCCCAGGAACCGGCAGCTCAGTCCACTCGGGTGTCCAGGGCCACGCAGGCTGGGGGTGTCAGGAGGCCTGGGCTCTGTCCACATAAGAGATCCTGGTTCGTCCTTCCACGTTCCTCCTAACCAAGCCCTCCTCCACCTGTCCTCAGGCCAGGGTCAGCCCCATTTGGTAGACATGGCAGGGACCTGGCTGAGGTCACATCGGACAGCAGAGATGGGCTGGGTTTTAACCAGTGGAGATGAGCTTCCCGCGGCCCATCCTGGGGTATGGGTTGTCAGGGGCACGGGAGACCCTCATCCTCCAGGTTGGCATTACTGCCATTTGGAGCTCCCATGTGTGGTCCCCCCTGAGGAATCCCCTGGGTGCCTGGTCCACCCACCATGCTCACCCGGTACTTCAGGTAGGAGAGGTATGTGTCCCAACCCAGCGTCAGGCCATTGATGTAAGTGACTCGGAACTGGGGGGGCACGAAGAGGAAGTTCACCAGCTGCGCAGCAGGCCACACGCACCAGTCGGCCTGAGGGGGAGGGGCCAGAGTGTGGTGAGGGGCGGGGCCAAGCCCTGCAGGGGCAGGACGGGTATGGTGGGCGGGGCCAGGGTGGGCGGATTGGGCAGGGCCTCCTACCTTGTAGAATTCCCAGAACTTGTCCTTCAGCTCCTGGCAGCTCTCGCCCAGTGTCTGGCCTTCCAGGCAGCCCAGGCCTGGGAAGGAAAGGAGGGGGTGGGTGTCAGGGCCGGGAAGTACTGTGGAGATGGCAAGATGGCCTGATGTTGGACGGGAGTGACTGGACCCCCAAAGGACAGAGCCTCCTAGGCAGAGGGACCAGGATGTTCAAATGGGCTGGTGTAGGGGAAAACACAGAACAAGCCAGTCTCATTGAGGGAGAGAGGTTATAAATATTAATATATAAACACGTGCCCTGAAGGAAGGAGACATACCCTTAAGTCGAGGCTGTTTTATTACTTCTCCATTACAGACCAGGAAGCTGGGCCTGGGGGTGGGAATGAGCTGAGACTCCGCAAAGCCTGAGGCTGGTAATTGCCTCAACCCTAGCCCTTCTTCCACCAGGCCTCAGGGCCTTTGCGCAGGCCATTCCCCTGCCTGCTGGCTCCTTCTTTATCTCTCAGCTGAATGTCCCCTCCTTTGGGAAGTGCTCCTAACCTCCCGCCCAGGGCAGCCCCATCACACACTGTTCTCACACTTCCTACACTCAACACCATTCACATCAGCCCCCGATAGCTCCCTGAGGTCAGGCTGTGTCTGTCCTGTCACCGCTGTAATCTAGCCCCAAATCCAGGGCCACCCGCATAAGAGGCACATCAGAAGTGTATTTCTGCATCCTTTGCACAAAGCTGGCCCTGCCCTCCCAACCTAGGAGGGGCAAATCTCGAGCTTATGGGGTTCCTTACCCAAGAAGTACCAGACGCCCAGCAGGGGAGAGGCTACCAGCTGGTCCACGAGGACCTTCTTGAGGATGTTGGGGAGGCCTTGGAGGCCAGATGCGGGAAGCAGGCGGTCCAGCCAGAGGTACCAGTAGTGCAGGAAGGGGCCCATGCTGCAGCCCACCGCAAACATGCTCGCTGAGGGTGGTATAAGAGTCAGGGGGCCGGCAAACCCCCCAATCCACTCCCTCCCTGGCCAAGACCTGGGCGAGTCTGATGCCATTCCCGAGCCTCAACCTCAGCCGGAAAACAGAGAGAGCCCACCCGTGTATTCTCCCATTACAAGCCCCATAGCAGGAGCCTTTCGGGGGGCTCAGACCCCACGGGTGTGGGGGGACTGAGACCCAGGGAGGGCTGTCAGGGTCTAGGGTGCACACTGAGGTCAAGGGTCCTGGCAGAGACTGAGGCCACGGGACAGGGTCGTGGCCCGCGGGGTCTGGTTTGGGGATCGCCCAAATTGAGGTCAGGGTCAAAGGTCCCCGGGGTCAAGGGCTAGCAGCGCGGCAGCCTCACCTGAGCGCCGCAGGTCGAACTTTTGGCCAGGCTGGGCGCGGATCTCCCAAGACTGGCGCGCGCCGTCCCCGGCCGCCATGAGCGCGCCGCAGCCCAGCGTGTTGGTGACAAGCAGCGCACGGCCCTGGAACAGAGGCTGCCCCGCCATCCACAGGCCGCGCAGCCAGCGAAAGCCGCCAGACGCCATCGCCAGAGAGAGACCAGGAACCCAAGAACCCGCGCGCCCATCCGCCGCCCGCCGCACCGACCAATCGCGAGTCAGCGCCGCGCCCAGGATGCCCGCCCTCCTCTCCGCGTCTGCCAATCGCACATGTCTTTGCCGGCCACGCGCCCGGCCCGAGGCGCACTGCGTCGACCAATGACAGACCGTCTCGAGCTCCATTTTGCTCACTCCTCTCACGGACCAATGGCAAATAAGAGCTGTGTTACATCACGCATGACAATTGGTGGCGTTGCCCGCATGTTTCCCCTCCCCTTTCTGTGCCGACCTATGGGAAACCGTCGCAGCATCCTTCTGCTTACAAGCCCGGCACTGTACTGGCCAACCCCAGGCCGCCGTCACGCTGGCAAATCACTGACCGGTGTCCCGCCTCCCGCGTTGAGAGGGACACTTGCCGCGCCTTCTGGTCTAGTTAGCCTGCAGATTTCCAGGTTTTCCTGGAACGAACGAGAAGGGGTCGGATCTGTGGCCATGGCAGCTGCTGAGGCGGAGTCCAATTCTGCAGAGACTCAAGGAAATTGGGAACGGGGGCGGCTACAGTTCTGCCTGGTCCAGACGTTGACCTTGGCCCTGACCTTGGCCTTGGTCCTGACCTTAGCTGGTCCTCTGACCTCAGTTCCCAATGAATAGTAATTGAAACATCAGGCACAGTTCTGGGCACAGTCCGAGCATCAACTCATTCCCCAGAAACTTTGTGCTGCTGCAACAATTATATCCTCATTTAAAATGTAATTGTTGGGGCTCAGAAAACAATACCCCAAAATGAAAACCTCAGAAGCAAAAGTTTTCTCTGACCCTCTGGTAGTCTTTTGTCTGTCAATCCCATTAGAATCTCTCTTCCCTGAGGCAGGTCGTAGAAATTTTCCCCAAAACCAGCTGTAAAACCTAAAATAATTCTGTGCAAAAACTAGCCATGGCTGGGCATGGTGGTGCATGCCTGTAGTCCCAGATACTCGGGAGGCTGAGGCAGGAGGATTGCTTGAGGCCAGTGTTAGGTTTGTTCCTGGTAGGAACCTGAAAAGTATGTATAGGATGGAATGCGGTTAATGGAAAACGTAGGCTTGTAAAACAATAGCCTCAGGAGTCTGGAGAGTCTGCAGGTTGTAAATCTAACAGATAGCTGCCCCAGCTTTCCCCTCCCTCATCATCAACACTCCTTGGCCTCCACCCATCTGAACCCAGATGCTCAAAGTAAAACAGCATTTTGCTACAATGAGGCTTCATGTGTCTCTCTCTGTTCTTGTGGACCTAACACCCAGGAGTTTGAGGTTACTGTGAGCTAGGCTGACACCACAGCACTCTAGCCCAGGTGACTCCGTCACCTGGGAGGAAGACTCCGTCTCAAAAAAAAAAAAAAAAAAAAGGACAATTTCCTCTGTACGTTTAGGTCTTCACTCTGAAAGCTCCCATGTGTACACGTTAAATAAATTTGTATGCCTTTTCTCCAATTAATCAGCTTTTTGTGGATTGATTTTTTGGGGAAACTTCAGAGGGCCAACATAAGTTTTAATGGAAACCTATGCATTCTGTCCTAGCACAAGTGTCTCAAACTACTGCCTGCGGGCCAAATCTTACTGCTGTCTGTTTTGCGAGACTCAGGAACTGAGAATGTTTCTTACATTTTGTATACGGTTACCAGGGAAAAAATCAAAATAATATTCTGTGACATGTGAAAATGATATGAAATTCAAATTTTTGTGTGTATGTGTAAAGCTTTATTGGGATGCAGTCATGCCCAGTTGTTGGCCTGCAAAAACTATATTATTTACTATATCATATTGTAGTGGAAAATTCCACTGCCAGGGCTCTACCTCATTGTCTTCCCTAAGCAGCTATAAACCACTTGCAACAACTCCTGCTAAGGTGAGATAAGACAGGAAGACATTCCACAGGAACTCTGCACCTGGAACTAAGGTTGCTCCGGACCTTGCCCCCACTAAAGAATGACCTCATTGTAACTATGCCCCACTTCCTCACTCCTTAACTGTGCCCCAAGCAAAATGTATAAAAGACTGATACTTCTTTATTCAGGGCTCAGAATTTGGGGAGAAAAATCCCCTCTGGGCCCGCCAGCGCATATAAACCTGTTTTGCCAATACTTCTGTGTGCCTCTCTGTCTATTCCTGGTCAACCCTGCTGTAACAATATATGGCCCTTCACAAAAAAATGTTGCTCTGTTAGAGGACACCCTTTAGGGTTTCCTGATGATCTTATGGGAGATATTTCATAAACTCTGTGGTTATAACTGTTAATAGCAGAAAATAGTTCTTGCCTATAGATGTATGAATAAATTCTGCCCCGGGGAGAGAGAGTCCCACTCTCAATTTTTTTTTTTTTTTTTTGGAAATGGGGTCTTGCTCTGTCACCCAGGCAATGGTG
>RJWJ010017507.1:0-32836 GCA_004363605.1 Indri indri
CGGAAGGCTCTCATCTCATGCCACTTGGCAGGTGGCAATACCGAGGCTCAGAGAGGCAGCGTCACTCTCCACGGCTAAACTGGAGATGGGATGTGAGCTGTGTCAGGACAGTCCCCAACGTAGGTGAGGCTGGTGACTGCCCTGGGACTCTCAGCTGGGGACCACCTTACTTGCAGGCAGTGCTTGTTGGCCACCTGCCAGCCCCATCCTCCCTCCAGGGCCCGTCTCCTGAGTGTCGGGTCTGAGCAAGGACATCTCCACACCACTCCCCGCAACGAGCAGTAACCGCGGGTGCTGCGGCAGCCTCCACATGCAAGGGAAGCCCCTCCTCCATCTACAGAGAAGAGATGCCTCTCTTTCTCTCACACACACATGTACACACATGCATAAGCACACGTGTACACATGGGCACATGTGCACGGACAGCGACACACATGCACAAGCACACGCGTGCACTCACACATGCACACACGTGCACGGATACACACGCAGGTGCAGAGCCTGCTCTCCCCTCCTCGTCTCGGCCCTCTCTGCCCTGTCTGCATCTCTGTTCTATCTCCGCTGCTGAAGGCACACGCGGTAACCGTCTCCCTGACTGGACAGGCCCCTGGGAGGGACCTGCCGTCCCAGCACCTTGTGGTCACCTGATGTCGACACCCCCGAGGTCATTGGCGTGGGATCCAGAGTGGCCCCAGGTCCCAGAGCTGGGTCTGGGCACCGATGATGGCCTCAGCCGCCCTCTCCTGTGATACCTTCTTACCGTCAGCACCCAGAATTGGGCCCTTTATGTGTGTGAGTTTGTGTTTCTCGTCCCCACCCCTTGTCTTGGTCCGCTCACTGCCACAGCAGAACTTCACAGCCTGGGTGGCGTACAAACAGCAGACGCTCCTTCTCAATGTCCTGGGGGCTGCGAGTCCAAGGTCAAGGCACTTGCGGGTCCAATGTCTGGCGGGGCCCTGCTTCCCAGTCCACAGAGGCTCTTCTCTCCGTGTCCTCACAGGGCAGGAGGGACGAGGGCGCTGATCCCATCCGTGAGGGCTCCACCCTCGTGACTTACCCCGAAAAGCCCCACCTCCAAGTCCTATCACATTGGCGTTAGGTTTTAGCATACGGATTTTGGGGGGACGCAGACAGTCCACAGGGGCCCTGCTCACTGCCAGCCGCATGAGCGCAGGGCCCGTCTTGCTCAGCTCGGCGCCGGCCCACAGCGGTGCAGACTGAACAGTGCTGACCAAGCTGTGGGGCACGCTGGGCGTCGGGGTGCAGGCGGGAGCCCAGCCCGTTCCTGTGGAAGAGGGCTTGGCAGGAGGGTTCTTGCGGCAAGGCGGGGCTCAGGGTAGGGGTGGGGTCCAGCTCGCACAGCCAGGGTCTCCGCCCGCTCTGAGAAAGAAGCACGTCCATGGGAACAGGCCCAGGCATTCTTGAAATGAAGTGGATTTGGATAAAAATAAAATCCCCTAAATATTTTATTTTCTGACGGCTGCTCTCCTGGCAGCGTTGAAGCACGCTCAGACACTGAGCGTCGGGCCCTTCCCTGGGCCGAGAGTGTCGGGAGCTGATTGATCGGAATGAAAAATGGGCCGGGAGGAGGCCCCGATTGAGAAATTCTCCTGCTAAGCATTCCAATGCTTCCCCAAATCGATTTTAGATTCCGAGATCCCTGATAAAGTGGAAATTTACAGTCTTACTGCTAAAATTCCTTCTCTAGTCTATCATCGACTCATCAGATGGTGTTTCTTCAGGCTACCTTTAATAGCCCCAGAAATTAAATTAGTACAAAATGGAGAACTCCCATAATATTAAAAGTCATCTGTGGCTTCAGGACTCTGGTAAATTTCCATCCACAGACGCAATCTTGTATGAAAAGAAGTTGGGAATGAAGTTTTTGCTGTGAAGGGAAAACGCATATCTGTCCCCCACCCTGGGGGCCAAGCGTGGGAGGCCGGGGCAGCGTCTGGCAGTGCTGGGGCCGGGCCTCGGTGGCCACAGTGAACACAGGAGCGGCTGCTTCCCACAGCCGAGACACACGGGGCTGGCAGGTTTCCCTGCCGTTGGAACGGAACACTGTGTCAGCAATGGGAGTCCAAAGCCCTGGTGTGCAGGACGTGCCACTCACACCCACCTGGGGGTCGGCGCAAGGGCACAGCCACCTCCTTGCAGCCATGTCGTGTCGGCCCAGAGGAGCTAGTCGAGGTAGGCACGGGAACCCCCAGACTGAGGGCAGGAGCGTGAGGCTTGGTTCTACCCTTGCGAGCCTGCAGCTCTTAGAACCACAAACCCAGGTCTCTTCCCTGCCCAGAGGTGGGCTGGGCTCAGACCACGCTGGGACCTCACGGGCCAGAATGCCGTGGAGCCGGGGCCTCTTCTGGCCAGAGGCCAGCACCATCCTCCAGCAGCAGGAGCCCGTGGTTCCTGGCCTTGTCCACCCCCTTCACGCTGGACGTGGTGACCTCAGATGGCTCCCTGACGCCACCGCCACACATCCACGTCAAACCATCTGCTGTGCCGAAAGCTCTTCCTGTGAAACACATCCTCACTGACATTTGGAGCAAAATTATCTGGACCACAGCAAATCTCACAGCAACGAACCCCAGACCCCAAATCTCCCTCCGGTGAGCACTCTCGGAACTGTTCCAGTTGCGTGGGACGTAAGAACCGATTCCGGGCCTGTGAAAAACTTCGTGTCTGCCCTTGACGTGGTTCGGATGAGGGTCCGGCCCCCAGGTTTCCACTTTGATGATGTCATGGATTCGGTTTGAAATTCACGAGAATGAAACATGTGTTCTGTGCAGAATGGGTTTCATGAAAGTGGTATTTTTCCTCTACAGATGGATTTTTATTCATCACAGATTCATTCCTGCTTTGTTCACCTAGCGAGGGTGGGATTTCCTGCTGGTTCATGCTGAAGATTTTCAAAACTGGACCAAGAGACCCTCCCTCGCAGAGCCTCTTTCCTTCCCAAATAGCCCAAGTCCACAAGCAACACAGCCAAGAGGAAAACAGGCGAGTCCCTCATGCAGCACTTGCCAAACGCAGGGTCCCCACTGACAGTGTCTCTGGGGAGGCGAGACCTTCCACCTCCTCCCGACAAGAGACCAACGCTCCCAGACCCCATGGCAGCAGACAGCTGACCCCTACACATGCGTGGACCACTGAGGCCCAGACGTCCACCCTTTGGGCTCAGCCCGCAAGCCCCTCCTTGAAGTTTTGTTGTCAGAGGACAGCTCAATTTCTTTTGCACTCTCTTGCCGCTGGGATGCATGGCAGAAGGTCCCCACGGTCCCCACGTGGCGTGGTCACGGAGGGTCTTGTGTGGGTGGAGCAGGTGGGAGCCCAGCCAGCCTGGCGGGCCGGACCGGGAAGGCCGGCTCGCGGCCTCCTCTCGTCCTCCTCGCAGGGAGCAGGCCTCCGGGCCCGACTTGCAGTGGATTCGTGGCGCTCGTGAGCTACGTGAGACTTAGGAGGTTCAGAGGAGGGGGTTGAACTCCGGGTGGCGTATTTCCTTGAATTTCTCCCAAATCATTCTAAACACTGCCTGTTTCTTCCAAAGATTCCTTCCGTGACGCAGTGCTGAAAGCCACACGGTTGCAAACTCAGATCTCTCTTCGCCCACCCCCAGCCCCCACGCGCACCGTGTGGGAAATTGGCTCCACTCCCCGAATGGAAAGTTTTCTTCAAGTCTGTGGGGATAATGAAGACAGGGACATTTTTCAGCCGGGCGATGTGGCTCATTATCTCCCCATCAGTGTCT
The DNA here is from genome assembly GCA_004363605.1 of Indri indri. NCBI lineage: Eukaryota > Metazoa > Chordata > Mammalia > Primates > Indriidae > Indri > Indri indri. The sequence goes on from RJWJ010017507.1 coordinate 3,752, forward strand.
CGTCCCCAGTGCGCACACACCTGCCAGCCACCGTGCACTTGGCACTCGGGGGGACCAGATGATTCCAGCCAGCAGCGCATGCTTTGTTTCCAGCTGACGTCGCCTTCCCCCACTGCCCTGCCAGGGCTTCTGGGAGAGCTGCCCAGGCCCCTGCACCCTGTGCCTGCCTCCTCCACCTCCTCTGCCTCAGGACAGCGCCCTGGCTCCCAAGCACTGGGCAGGATAGCGTGCGAATTGGATCGCGACTCTGGGCCAAGCAGATCTGCATGCAAATGCTGGCTCCGCTGTGTCCTGGCTGTGGCTGCAGTGCACGGCTTAGCTTCTCTAAGCCTTAGTCTCCTCATCTGTAAAATGGGAAGGTGAATAGCTCCCAGGTCATAGGGTTGTTGTGCAGACAATGGGATGGTGTGTTACGGCACCTCCAGAGCCTGGGGTGCATATTGGACTAGGTAGAGGAGATCTGACCCAGGCAGGAGGCTTTGGTTGTACAAAATATAAACACCAACTCAAACCAGCTCGAACAACAGTGAGAGCTTATTTCCTCTTCCACCTCAGGCACTGGAGGCTGCTGGGTCCTAGGCACGGCATGGCCATTCCTAGCCCTGCTCCTCTGTGGCTCTCTTGGCTGTGTCTTCTCCTCATGGTCACGGCATGGCTGCTGGGAACCACCCCTTAGCTAGTAATTATTTGCTGAATATGAGCCCTGCACTTCTGGCTCCGATAGGCGCCAATGTGTAAATTTAATAATACTTCCTGGCATGACAAAACTGGGGACCACTGGGCATCCTGATGGTCTGCCTCTGTGTCTGCGGTGGCCTGGAAGACCCCTTCCCCAACCATGGGAGCTCTGGGCTCTCGGGGCGAGGTTCTCTGTGCCCCGGGGCAGTGCTGCAGCTTCCACTCCTGCTCTGTTCTTGCAGGAGAGACACGGATAGAAACTCCACTGAGACGCCACCAGGTTCTGATGTAGCAAGAAGCACTTTCTCCCATACGCCATTGCCCCGGGCTGATGCCAAACTGGCACTTCCGTCCCCCAGGCAAATGTCTCCATCCCGCTTGGGGAGAGGCCAGGCAGAGATTCATCCGATTCAGCACGCATCCCGAGCCCCAGCAGGCAGCTCGCTCACCCAGGTCCCGGCAGCGAGAGGATGAAGGGCTGAGTGGGCTGACACCTTAGTTATCTCTGCTCCACAAGGAGCCTGGCAGAGTTACTCCTTCACTGACCAGACACCTTGCAGAAAGTATTAGAAATGACAAAGACGGGGAGTTTGCTAAAAAGGTGCCCCTCCCTCCCTTGGGCCTCGGCCACCTGAATCCCCTTGTGCCATTTCTGAGGCACCTGGCTTACGTGCCTTTATCTGGACGCTGCTATCTCTGCCGGCCCCAAAGGGCCCCGGGCCAGGGCTGCAAGATGCTCTCCTCCTGGCCTCGCCCCCTGTCCAGGGACAGGAGAGCCTGCTGCACCCTCCCGTCCACTGCAGCCCAGGGGAGATCCCAGGAGCCACAGAGCAAGACATGCTGCAGCCCTGCGCGTCCCAGGGAATGCTGAGCATGCGCCTCTTTCCCACCGCGCCCGTGGCAGCGTCACCGTCACGGGAAGGATGTGTTGTGACACTCCTAAAGGCTCCACCAGCAGCCACAAGAAAACACTAATTAGCATGTCAGCGAGGTTTCAGCTTGTCAGAGCTATTAATGCTCTCATTACGCTGCCTGCCCAGGCAAGTGGGCAGAAACCAAGTGACACAGGCCCAGTGGCTGTGAGAATGGTCTCGGTGACGTGGTGCCAGTGATGTGGTCGCAGAGCTCCCGCCTGGGCATGGGCCTGGCACGGGGACCAGGTGCTCGAGGGCCAGTCTCTGCACCTCCTCTCGCATCCTGTGGGGGCCAGACCCTGCCATGTACCGACGATCACAGCGTCTCAGCCACGTCCGGTGACCAGAGACGCCTCCTATTCCACAGCGGTGGGTTGGCTCCACCGGTCTCGCTCGGGCCAGGTGGGCAGGGCAGGCGCTAGCCGGGCGGGAGGTGGGTCCCTCCCTGAAGGACCGGAGAATACGAAGGGGCACGGGGGGCCTCGGAAAGCCTGTGCCCAGCCCTGGCCATCACGTTCCATTGGCCATGAGGGGACACGGCTCCTCCCCGGAGGGGAGTGGCAGGAGGGAGGGGTCTTTGCTGTGACTGTCCACCCTGCCACCATCTCTGCTTGGCACCCATGGTTCTCTGATTCTCAGCTCAGGGCTCGCACAGCAGGGCAGTTGCTGAGCATTCAGGAACTGCAAGTCCTAAATGCCAGGCCCCTGGGCTGCTGCCTTCCTCTTCCTCTTCCTCGCCGGCCAGTCTGCCCTTCCCATGGCACCTCCAGCCCTCAGTCCCAGGTGGGTGTGGGAGCCCAGGGAGAGGGTGGCCCAGCCAGCTGCAAGGTAGGCGAGGACACTCCCGACGCCTCCTCAGACAAATGGGAGGCTCAGCCCCCACCTCCCTGCTCAGCCCTCAAACGAATGAGCTGCCTCTCCGCGGCGAGCGGGATATCTGTCTCCCTCTGCACGGTGAGATTGCCACACTCCTGACACGCGGATCCATCTCCACCACCTCCTGAATTTATGGACGGCTGCGGCACATCCCCTCCCGAGAAAATGCGTTAGCAATGATAAATACAGGCTCCAGTCTCCAAAACAAATGCCCTGGGTGTGTAATTTAAAGCCAGAGTCGCAGAGTCGCAGGCGGAAGCCAGGCCCTCAAAGCTGGGCGTGCACCCTTGGGTCCCCAGCTACAGCTCTGCGACCAGGCCGTCAGGACCCACGGCTCTCGGCTTCCCTGGCTGGTTGCCCATGGCTGGGAAAGAAAAATGACCCTGCCTGGGCTGCGGGGATGTCAAAGCCTTCTCGAGGGCTGGCGTCTGTGCACAACCAGAACATTTCCTGAAATATGCGCCGTGGAGCCCTTGTCCTCTGGTAAATTCTGTGGAAAAAGGCTGTGTTCTCAGTCGAGTCTGGGAAATGCTCTCTGCTCCCTCCTGCCCCGGGCGCCTCCCAGGACCCTGCAGCTGCGGCCTCTGACCTCAGCACTCCCTGATGGCGTGCGCACTGTGGGCGTGCACCTCCTCCCTGTGCCTCCCCACGGCGGTGTAGTCCCATGGCGGAGTGGCCCCACTGTGGTCTAGCTGGGGATAGGCGCACCTGGGCATCAGGAAGGAGCTGGCGGGAGCCAGCGCCCGAGGGTGGGCCAATTGGTCACCCCAGCCACAGTCTCCCAGCCTGTGGAGGCTGGGGGCTCTGGCCACCCACCCTCAGGGAGTCCAGGAGTTGTTCTCCATTGGCACCAGGGGGCAAGCCAGCCCCCGCCCTGCCTCCTCCCCGCCCGGGAGTGAAGATTGGGGCAGACCCGTGCAGGGAGGAAGGCAGCCCGTCTTCCTCCATGGGGAATGAGCCCGTCCCCCCATGCTTAAAAATCTCCGAGGCACCCACGTCCCCCGGGTAAGGGCGAGCATCACGCTGGCGCCAGTCTGGCTCTGTCTGCCTCTCCCACACCCGGCCGTCCTCGCCTCAGCCACGTACACCCCTGGCTGCCCAACAGTGGCGTGTGCCGGACGCCTTCTGTCCATTGTCTCTCGTGGGCCCGAGACACCTCCGTGGCGTGGGTGGGGGGGGCAGCGCCCAGTTTGCTGGCAGGGGCGGCTGCCCAGGCGCAGGAGGCGCAGCCAGGACGAGCACCAGGTGCTGCCCCACTCCTGCCACCGCCCCAGATGTTGCAGCTGCAGCCAGCCGGGGCTGACGTGGAGGGGCTTGCCCACCACCCCGCAGGGCGAAGGGCCCCTGGCCTGGTCCCCCCGGCCCGGGGCTCCTAGTTCAGGCTCTTCCGATGGCAACCTTTGACCTGAGCTCTGACCCCACCTGCATTTCCAGACTTTTGCCGCTTTCCAAGGCCCCCCACGCAGGAGCAGGCTGCCTTTCCCAGCCTGGCCACACGCCTTTCTCACTGCCATGTCCCTGACCAACTGCCAGCTCAGACGGGCACGCTCCGCACCTTCCCCGCTCACAATCAGGAGGAAGGCTCGCTTCGACAACGCGGTTTGAACGTTCCCTTTAAAAAGCCTTTCCTGACACCCCCACTAAGAGGAACTCGGGACTCGCACAGCTGCATCTGCAACAGGACGCAGGCCAGCCCCGGGGGGAGAGTGGGGTCTTTAAAGTGGGGACAGTCCCTCTGCTTCCTTCTCACGTCACTGGTGGTGGTTGCAGAGTTGATCGTTTACATTTTTGACTCGCCTTCCGAGTGACGTCACACCTTTCTCACGCAGTGTCGGGCCCTGCGCAGCCTGCCCGCCTCCCCTTCCTGTCCTTGGTGCCTTTGCTGTGATCCGCTTCACCTCTCCGTGTGACAACCCCACTCTGCACGGGCACCAAGTTCACTATAAACAGACAATTGCGTTTTAAAGAGATCGGAGCAGTGAGAGAAGTGTGATCACCCGTGTGTGGATCTTTGCTGGCGCTCTGCACCCTGCAGCAGCATCCAAGTTGCCAGTTAGTATAATTTCCCTTCTCTTTAAAGAATTCTCTTTCACGTGTCTTGGCGATAAGTTTTCTGATTCTGTACGTCTGTAAAGTGTCTCCTGCACCTTCTTTATTGAAAAATATTTTCTCTGGTGTGGAGTCTTAGGTTGGCAGCTGTTTTTCCTTTTGGTATTTTAAAGATGTCACACCAGGCTCTTCTGACATCTGTCTTGTTTTCGTCCCTCTGTGGGTCTCTGGCCGCTTTTGGTCTTTTATCACTGACTTTTGGCCATTTGAGTAAGACACGCTTTGGTGCAATTTTCTTTGTGTTTATCCATTTACGGGTTCATTGAGATTTTTAGATCTTTGTGTTCATACTTTTCATCACATGCAGAGAATGTTCAGCCTTTATTTCTCCGAGTATTTTTTCTCCACTCCGCTACTTCTGAGCCCCAAGTCCAGGTGTGTTAATCACCTTACTTCATCTCCCAGGTCACAGAGCTTTTCAGTCTTTTTTCCTCCTTGGGCTTCATTTCGGATGGTTTCTTCAAGTGTGTCTTTCAGGTCACTGATCCTTTCTCCCGTGCCACGTGGTGTGCAGATGAGCACTTCCGTTGCGCTTTTCAGCAGCGACTGCGTTTTCTGTCTCTCTGGCCTCTCCCTGCCCTTTCCCTCCTCCTCACGCTCACGTCCTCTGCGTCCTTGAACACATGGAGCTGTGTATGTATAACGGCTGTTTTATGTCCTTCTCTGCTAACTCGATCATCTGTATTATTTCAGAACCTGCTTCTATTGGTTGGTTTTTCTCCTGGTTATGAGTCATATTTTCTTGCTTCTTTGTTACCTGGTAATTTTTATTGGTTGTTGGCAATTGTGAATTTTGTTATATTCCTTTAAAGAGTATTGGACTTTGTTTCGATTCACAATTAAGCTACTTGGAACCAGTCTGACCCTTTGAAGTCTTTCTTTAAGCATTTTTGGGATAGGTATAGAGTAGCCTTTAGTTTAGGGTTGGGGGTGCTGCCCTTCTGAGGACTCTGCCTGAAGCAATGCCCACCTGGCTGGTGGGGAGCTGAGCTATCCCCAGGCCCGTGTGAGCCCTGGGAGTTGTTCGGCTTCCTGCTTTCCAGTGGTTCTTTCCCCATCTCTGTGCACTTTCGTACTGGGCACGTGCAGATGGGTGCACAGCCAAACCCTGCCATGAGTCTCTGGGACCTTTCTCTGTGCCTCTCTGCCCTCTGGAATTCTGCTGTGCAAATTCCAGCTGTCTTGGTCTCTTGGAACTCTGATCTCTGATTCTGAAGTTCAGTCAGACTGCTGGGCTCTGCCTGCAGGTCAGGAGCCGTGGCGATCACAGGGCCTACCTGCTCGTTCCCCTTCCCTGAGGGCTCACGGTTCTGCACCACCTGTTGTCCAGCATCTGCACGGTATTGCTTCCTATGTATTGCCCAGTTTTATAGTTGTTTATGCCAGGAGGGAAATTCCTGCAGCAGTTAACTCCTCGTGGGTGGAAGCAGGAATCTGGGATCACTACCCGTGAATCTCAGCTTTGTCATTTACTAGCTGTGTTGCTTTGGGCTGGTTACTCAATCTCTAAGCGTCATTTTCCCCATTGGTAAAATCGGAATATGAACAGTACCTTCCTACTGCGGAGCTAGCGCTTCACACAGCGCCTGGCACGTGGTGAGCACTCAACGGATGGTAGCCACGCAGTGGCACGTGTCTGGGTACGCGTCTGTTTCCCACACCAGATTGTGACATCCTTGAGAGCCGGGGCTGTGCCTCTCCAGCTGCGTGTTCCTGGATGGAGCACAAGGCCACAGACACAGTGACATTCAGGAAATAGGGCTGGAATGGGGGCGTGGAAGACGAGCAACCCAGGAAGTGTCTTCCACGAATGACTTTGATGCCCAGTCCTCACCCCCGGCATACACACGTTTTACATACACACTTCCTCTCCCTCCTGGCATTGGCACTGCCAAAAGGCTCCCTGGGCTCGGGGTATCCGGGACCCTAGGTTGCCCATTAGACAACTGACCACACAGAAACTGGCTGGACTGGGCAGCACCCGGGTGTGCATTCACAGCCCATGAGTGCTGGGGACTTGTCAAGTCCTTATCCTGTATCCTTGGACAGTTCGAACTAGTCCCGCACCTTCTCTAGGCCTCGATTTCCCTGTCTTTGAAATGGAGGTGTTTGGAGCTCAGCGGTTCTCAATCTTTCTCGGTAGCGGAAACTTCTCGTTCTCCAGACGCTTTGCAGCAGAGGAAAACAGCTGCTCCGGGAGCAGCAGGGGCGGGTCCTGGGGCACATGGAAAATGACCAGAAGGGGTGTCCTCTTAACCTCTCAGAGCTTCAGTGTCCCATCTATAAAGTGGGGCTAACAATGGCACCTTCCCCACTGAGAGGCTGGGAGGTCAAGGTGAGGCCATCCGAGGCGAGGGCACGGGCGTGCACACACGGGGCTCCGTGAATCTTAGCTGTGGCCGTCGTAACGAGCTTCCCTCCAACCCAGGGAGAGGCCTGCGGAAAGGAGGAGGCATTTCACGGGCACTGGGTGTGTATACTCTCATTGAACCCAACCACCCTTCAAGGTGGGCAGTGGCATCTGTATTTACAGGCAGAATTTGGAGACTCATCGAGTACAAGGGATTTTCCCAAGGTCACTTTGACAGCCATGGCAGCACCAACGTCCACACCAGCTCTGTCTCACCCCAGACACCCCCCTTTCCCCGTCCCCTGCCCACTCCACTGTAGCCTTCTAGAACATTCCCTGCAGCTCTGACATCCACACTGACCCATCAGCCTGCCCTCCGTGCCAAGCACGAAACTGATCGCCAAGGGCAGTGCCTGCCAGATAAGGCAAGTGCGCAGTCTGTCTGCATCGGCTTACAGGTGCCAGGGGACACTGCCTGGTAACGAAGCCTCTCGTATCCCTGGACTCAGCGGCACGGGCTGTGGGCAGTGCGTTCCATCGCTGGAGTCAGCATTAGCAGAGTTTATTGGTATCTAGTGGGTTTCTGTTAATCATTGTGGTGAAGAGTTCTCGTCTCAGCCAAAGAGAGACCAGTTCTTCCTCCTTGGGGTTTAGAACAAGGTCGTTGCAGAAGGGAGGATGTCTAAAGGACATTAGGAGCCAGTTTAACACAAACCTGTGCCATTTCCCCACTACCAAGGAGGCGAGCGTGCCTGGGGTGCGTCCTCGTGAAGACCCAAAGCTCTTAGAGGATCTGTGTCTCAGGGCTCTGTCCGTGGGCAGGAGAGGCCAGCCTTGGGGACTGGGAGCTGTCATCCCCGGGCTCTGGTCTGCCAAGCTGAATGAACAGGGGAAATGTGTTTCCAGAGCAGAGGAAGGCTCCGCCTCCTCCCAGCTGCACAAAACATGCCTGCTATTCCCCAGCCTTCCAGCCTAATGCGCCTTCTTATGTAATTCCCAGCACCTGCAGTCCATTGCCGGGAAGAGCTAATTAGCCTCCAATTCCCCGGTGCTGTCCCTGCTTTTCACACACACCCATCTCAGATCTCCTCCTCTGTCATTTCACCCTATTCAGGTGCGTTCTCCACTCAGAGGGGTGAGACGGGACGTGTTTCCCCAGAGGACCAGTTACCCAACACGTGCCAGTCTGGATTCCAGGACCGGAAGACATGGCTTCGCTCCTGCTCCCAGAGAGTAGGGGGTTAGCACGCAGGTCCCCCGTGAACCTGGAGACTGGATACCGAGCCGCCTGGGGCGCTGGACCTGGATTCCCTCCTCTGCCCCGTCTCGCGGCTGCTCCCTGACCTTCAAGCAGTACGCCTGACACACCAGAAAGCTCTTGCACAAATCACATTTCTAATTAAGTTTTTTTTCTGTGAAAGAACCTAGCTGATTTCTTTTTCCTTCTTCTTTTGTTTGCATTTTCCAATTACCACTTTGAACTAAAAAAAAAATTTGCTAAAGGAATATTATAGCAAGACGGATATGAACTCAGACTTCACTGTCAGAGACCTGCAGGTTTGAGTCCTGGCCCTGCTGCTGTAGCCTTGAGCTGGGACGTAGCCTCCCTGAGCCCGCCCTGTGAAATGGGGGAGTAACGTCGTGTCTTCCAGGGCTGCTGTGTGGGCTGTGTGAGGCGGTGCACGGGAAGCCTTCTCGTGACTCTGGCACAGGTTCCTGCTCGAGACGCAGCAGCTGCTCATGTTATTTTCATGAAGAATCTTATTAGAAAGATAGAGAAAGAAAGACAAAAAGACAGGAAGAAAAGGAAGGAAGGGAAGGAGGACGGGAAGGGGAAAGGGGGGAAGCGGTAAAATATCTCCGACAGTGTAATTCGGGAGGAGGAGCTGTCATGACAACACTCCCACTCAGCTCAAATCCTAAAATGGGCTTCAAAGAGGATTCGTGCTTTGCCCCTGTTAAGGAGCTCTTTCTAGAGTCTCCCGGTTTGAAAATGGAAACAAGGGCAGGACCCCGGGTCTCCTGGCCGGTAGCTCTGGGAGAGGCATGGCCGCAGGTGTGTCTGTCCTCACCTGCCCCGCTCTTTGCAGACACCGCTGAGGCACTAGTGCATTCTCTCCCGTCCGGACTGGGCTCTGACACTCAGGCCTTATCAACACAGAGTTCCAGGTCACTGCCACCATGGTGGCGGGGAGGGGAAATTCTTGGCCTCTTGGACCCGAGACCTTGAGCCCCCTTGGAGGGTCAGCACCATGGACAGCTCCAGCGCAGGCGCCCTCAGGCTTCATGCAGCCGCAGGGTCTCCGCTGCTGTTGCCTCCTCAGCGGCCCTGCTAAGAGCCATCTGGGGTTTGGAGAGCTGCAGGAACCTCCCCAGGCCTCTCACGTTAGTGATGGCCAGGCTGCAAGACAGAGGTCAGGGAGGCAGCCTGTGGGGAAGAAAGTGCTGAATTTGCCAGGCAGAGCTAATGAAACCAGAGACCTTTCCAAAGCTTCTTAAGACCTCAGCCCTACTCCTTTTAATCCAGTTTTCACTTCTCCAAGGGACCCATGGAAGCTCCAAATCAGGTGATTGTCAAGAATAAATAGGTGCACATTTTTCCAAGTAGGTAGGTAAAGTCCCATCCAAAGTCCGGGGAGAAGATCAATTGTCTCTGCAGGTTCCGATGGCTGCGGGAGTCTTTGCAATGGCAGATTTACCCAATGAGTAAACAACCACCCGTTAGGACGTTGGCAACATGATGCCAGCCACAACCCGTCACAGGCTGTGTGACAGGCCCTGCGTCAAGTGCTGTACAGGCATGACGTCACCGCTTACCCTCATGCCCTCCTGACGGTGTTGATGAAGATGTTCCAGAGCATGAGTGGCTTTGTCACTGTGTAGCTAACAAGGGAGGAGCTTTGAGGAAGTTGGGTTTTCTTAACGTAACCAAGCAGGGTTGGAGCTGCTTCACCAGAGGGAAATGTCTGCACGTCAGCCGGATGCAGACCCCAGTGGTCTGTGTTCCCTCCTGCAGTGTGGGATGCAGCTGTCCTGTGGCAGACGCTGTAGTGTCCACCCCTCCTCCCTCCTTAGGTGTCGCCATTTGTTTGCCACTGGAGCATGCTTAGGGGTGGGCGTTTGTGTCTACACAGCTCTGAGGCTAGGGTTGCCCACGAGACCCAGTTTTGGCCAACGAGATGAAAGCACAGGCCTACGGGGTGGGGCTCCTGGAAGCCACTGTCCTCTTGATGCAAGGAGGAAGCCTCAGCTGTTCACATCTCCTATGCGTCACCCTTCTCCCTTCTTCCAGAGCCATGTGAACGAAGTCTGGGGGTGATGCAGCTGTTCTGTGGCCATGAGGCTGAGCGTGGGAAGGTGAAGGAGCCTGGGACCCTGTTGTTATCACAGAGTTGCCACAGTGGCCCTGACTGCGCACCTCTGGACTTATTGTTATGTGAAAAATAAATTACTCTGAATTTGGATGCCATCATGTTTAGGCTTCTGGGACATGCTGCTGACTTCTTTTTCTACCTGACCCCCGCGCCAGGAACCTTTAGTGCAGGAATACACTTGAGCCACCCCTCTCGGTCCCGGGCATGGCAAAGCCCGGGGAAATGACAGTTGGAACGGAACTGCTTCTCCTGACAACTGCTTGGGCCAGTTCTTTTTGTGGATGGCAGGAAGGATAAGAGACAGCCATGCTCGGCTCTGGGTGGCAGAACTGACTTCGGGGCTTCGAGGGAACCCACTCCCCTTCACAGAGAAAAAGCGGACTATTTTTGACCTTGAGGTTCAAGACAGATATCCATATGTTGAACTTAGAACTACCTGCGTCAGGATCACCTGGGGAGGCTGTTGAAACAGACCCCTGGGTCCCGCCCGACTTTCCTAATCGAAACTCCTAGAGGCAGAGGCGGGCCTCTGCAGTCTCACCAAGCCCCACCCCTCCCCTGGGGGAGCCCTATCCCCTGCACAGTTTAAGAGCCCCATGACCTGGCCCAACCTCATTTCACACTTGGGGAAAGTGGGTCCAGACACCCCTAAGCCTCCGCCACGTGGGCAGCGAACCCGGCGCACAGCCCAGGCCCAGGACTTCTCCTGCCGTGGGATTCACTTGGCCTTCCCAGGAAGAGGCCACTCGATTGCTCCTCTTCCCCATCGAGAACACTCAGCCCTACACAAAACCAGCAGTAAACTGGCTGGAAAGAAAAGGCTGCCCCTGCAGTGCCAGGCAACGTGCCGCCGGGGACAGAGGCCTCAGTGCGTGGCCCGTCCGTCTTCCCTCCCTGGGCAGCCGCAGCTCCTGGAGCAGCAACCACTGCCAGCCCCTTGACCTCACTCTAAGCAACCCCTGTGCATCCCGTGTGTGCAGGCGTGTACCTGTGTGTGCACATAACTGCTCGTGTGCACATGTGTGCATGTGTGTATACACACGTTTGTGTATACATGTGTGCTCATGCAAGCTCGTGCATGTGTGTGTGCCTGTGTATGAGACAGCACGCTAGCTCCGCTCCAGGCCCTCTGCACCTGCATATGTGTACATGCATGTGTACATGTGTGTGTGCATGTATGAGACAGCACGCTAGCTCCGCTCCAGGCCCTCTGCACAGAAGCAGGGTGGTGAAGTTAAAATTGATGCAGGATGTATTTCTATGGAGCAGTTAGCAAGGTCATCCCGCGGCCGGTCACTGCGTCTCTCTAGGCACTCAGCCCTGAGCTAGAAGTTTTATAGCTCATGTCTCATCGAGGCCACACAAGCGCCGTGAGTGGCTGGCTCTGCCATCCCCACTTTGCAGCGAAGGAGACAGAGGTTCATGCTGGTGACGTGTCTTGTCCCATGTCCCAGTTGGTGTGCACAGGGGCTGTGATTGAACCCCCAACGCCCTCCTGTCCCTACAATCAGGAGGTGGCCATGGCCTTGAGTGCCAGCACCCCAACATGCCAGGCTCGGGGCTCCCCACTGTCCATGCATGTCCCCCAATCACCACAGCAACCTCACAGGGCCACTTAATAGCCCATTTTACTGATTAGGAAACTGAGGCTCATTGAGGCGAGCTGACCATCCCAGGCCACGTGGCTGGACGCTGCAGAGCTGAGGCGGAGTCCTGGGTTTCTCGGGTCCAGTTCTTTCCCTCCACCAGGCTGGCCACACCCCTCCGGAGTTCTGTGGTTGGGCCCCACCCTGCATGAGGCCCTGGGAACAAGGTGGTGACCGGATGTGGTCCCAGCACCATGGAGTCGCCGTGACAGATGTCGTGAAGAGGGTGGGAAGGCATGAGTTCCAGACGCTGGACTTGCAGAGGCAGGGGACAGGCAGGCTCTGAGGGAGGGACAGCACGGGCACACGTGGGGCGGGTGGAGGCCCCGGCAGGGGTCGGAGAGAGGCTGGGCGGCCCCAGGCTCCAGAAGGCCTCGCCAGTTGTGGTCCCAGCTGTGGCCATGACGCAGTGGCCATGGGGTGCGTCGCCATTGCTCCTGTGGCCTGCTTCCCAAGCCACCAACAGGAGCAGGGCACAGAGGTGCTCAGGTCCGAGGTGGAGGGTGGAGCGGTCCGGTGGGAGCGTCGGGGTAAGGAAAAGGTGAGCTGGGGCCGGGCAGGTGTGATAGGTGCATCAGGGAGGGATTGGGAAGACGGGCAGAAGGGACTTGGGAAGGGTGGCCATCGTCCCTGCTGATGACGGGCGTGCACGCCCCCTTCACCCCGCCGGCACCATCGGCTGTCACAGAGGAAGAGGGGAGGACCAGAGCCCGACAGGAGCCCACTCCCACCGCCACAGGAGGGGGCCGTGTGGACAACCCCAAGTTGTCACGTGAGGCCAGGAGAGGACTCTGCTCTGAGAAGCGAAGCCACAGCCCTGGCCCCCGAGTTTGTCCTCAGAGCCGTGTCAGAGCGGGTGTGATCACACCCGAGGAATTGCTCCCTGAAACCCAGATGGAGCCCGCCCGCAGCTTCCCCGGCAGCCCCGCCTCCGAAGAACCAAAGCATCCGAGCTTCTGTGGGAAGACTCATTTACTAATTAACAGGCAATGAGCGCCTGCGCCTGGTCACTACACTTTGGGGGGGTCCCAGCTCCTGCCGGGGCCCTGCAAGTCCTGCAGGAGAGGGCACAGGCGGTGTGGGCACAAACACAGCCCTGTGTGAATGCATCGGCTCCGGACTAAGCCTGTGGCCTGGCTCCCGACACAGCTGGCAAGTAAGGACTCGGCCGCCTCCTCCCCAAGGGGCAAACACCAGACGGGAGGGGTGAGGGGGTGACCGGAGAAGGGCCTGCCCACCCCTGGTCACAGGGAGACCAGCCCCCGAGCAGGGGGAGGGGAGACATTTAATGAGAAATCAATGTCTAACAGTTTAGTTGAATTTAGTGTTAAATCAATGAATTTTTTACTTGGGACAAGACCTTCTACCTTCTAAGTCGAGGCTGTGGCTCTGGGCAAGGCAGGGAAGAGCCAGACTTGCTCTTACCTAAGAACAGTGGGAAGTCCCAGACTAGCCCGAGCCCCCACCCAGGGCAGAAGGATGTCCCCACCGAGTGCATTTTAAAGGAACAAAAATGAAGTTGTTTTCCCTGTTACGCCCACAAGCCCTGCTTGTGCCTGGGTTCCACAGGCTGCAGGATTCCACAGGCCTCCCGCCCCAGCCCAGCCCAGCCGGGCTCCTGCCACAGGCTCCTCAGCACCCTGGTGCCCGCTACCCGCCCTCGGCTGCCCTGGGCCAGGGTGGCGGCAGCCCTGGTCCCCTCTCTGGGCTTGCCCTCCCCTCTGGCCTGTGGCGTCTGTCGATGAGCACAGGGGCAAGCCTGGGTTCTCTCTCTAGTCTCGACTGGCACACCTCCCCTTCCAGGAGGCCCTGCTGGACTCTGAGCTGCTCTGGGCCCCTGGGTGCTGGGGCCTCTTAGGGTTGCCCGAAGGGGGAAGGGTCTTTCTTCCCAGTTTGCAGGCTGCCTTGTTGGGGAAGGCTTGCTGCATCTCGGCTTTCCTCCCCGTCCCCCGCCGTCCTCACTCGAGACGTGCCGCACGGGGAGGGAAGACAGCAGTGTGGCACAGCCGGCTGGGTGCCCGGTGTGCAGCCGGGACAGCTGACCTCACCCCCGTCAGCCGCGCTCACCGGGAGCTGGCGTGGCCTCATAGGGCCACACTGGGGGAGGTGGACAGTGCCCCCCACTTTGCCGAGGAGGTGGCCATGCTGAGTCCCCGAGCCTGCGCACCTGTGCCGGTCGGACTGCAGCCTGGAGTCTCGGAGGAGCAGTTCACACCTGGGCTGGTTTAGCTTCTCACCTCTGTCCCTCCTCTGGGGAATGAGGACAGCAGCCACATGTTCTGCAGACAAGGTGGGAACTGCGGTGGTGGGTTCTCAACGACCACCTCGTCACTCTCCTTGCCACCCACTGCCAGGGCAGGCCCCAGCACCCCCCCCTGTCACCCGCCATGCAGAGCCCCTGCTTTCCTCAGTGCCCGGCCAGAGGCCAGGTGGGCAGGTGAACACCTGAGGTGCCAGAGGGCCAGCTGGCGTGGGACCACTGGGAGCAGAGGAGGAGCCCAGGCACAGGTACCTGGGCACACCTGGCCAGGGAGGGTGCTGTGGGCGGGAGCTCCTCAGGTGAGCAGCCAGCTCCTCTTCCTCCTCTCTGACCGTGAGAGGTGAGCGTGTCTGTCCCCATTAATATTCTCAGGGGAGCACGAGGGCTGCTGTAATTAAGCCGGTGCGTCTGGTTGCCATGGTGCTCCTGCCAGCCGGTGCCCATCAGCCAGCAGAAGTGGGTCACGCGCTCGCCTCCCCCTCGGTCCTGGACTTCTGTAAAGTGATGACGCCTGAGATCCAAGTGGACGCCTCGGCCCCTTCCGCGGCAGCCTGTTGCTGTAATGAGCCACGGGGGAGCCCGTGGAGGGCTCTGCCCACCGGCTTCTCACCTCTGGCTGCCAATTTGTCCCTGGGCTCCAGGGCCTGCTTGCAATTCTGCAGGGGAGGACTGGGCACCCGCACACGCAGTCACGGAAGTCCTGCCGTAAGCATGACCTCTGTGCCTCCCTGTGCTGTCTGACGGGGGTCACGTGTGATACACCGACTGGGGGGCTGTGCATCCTGCCAGTGGGTGAGGCTTGGTCCAGTCTGCAAACGTCCCTGAGCCGCGTCTCCCATGTGCCTGGGGCTGGGCACCCAGTGGGTCCCCCGCCCTCCACCCTGCCCAGGGCCCTACAGAGGGAGAGTCTGAGCACTTACGGAGCATCTACCTGGGCCGGCCTGGAGCACACAGAGCAGGTGGACCTGGAGCTCCCCTTTGCGGCTTCGGAGACGCGAGAACGGGAAGGCAAACGCGCCGAAGTGGGCTGCGCGGCGCCCCGGCAGCTGTGCCCACCGGGGCCTGAACGTGACCTTACTTGGGAGGAGTCTGCAGAAGTAATTAACTGAAGGATCTGAGATGAGATCGTCCTCGACTAGGTGGGACCGGAATCTCCCGGCAAGCGTCCTTATAAAAGCGGAGGAGAGAAGACAGAAGAGCAGAGCCTGCGACAACGGAGGCCGAGGGAGGGGCATGTAGGGGCAACTCTGGCTTAGAGCAGAGTCCTCCACCGAGCAGCGCAAGATCTGGGAAACACGCCAGTGGGTTGCCAGAAGGCAGGCCCGGGAGGAGCCCTCGGCTGCCCTCCCCGCGGCCCTTGCGCAGCATCCCCGGGGCCTGCCTCTGGGCCCTGGCTGCAGTCTGGGGACCTGACATGGTTTTTCCATTCGGGCAGAAGGCGGGGAGGAGCCACGCCATCAACCCTGCAGGCCTTGGCAGCCCTTGGTACTCCGGAGACAAGGAATTGCATCAGCCTTGGGTCAAACTCCACCCCGGGTGTGCCCTACACCCGCTGTTCTCATCCCGGGGTCCCCAGCACAGCCGTCTCCTGTGCTGTCCTCCCACCCTGCTCGCCAGCCCTTGGGAGCCGGGGAGGTTAGTCTTCTTGTGTGACCTTGGCAGGCTGGGAGGGTGCCAATGAGAATGGGCTGAGAGCGAGTGTCCTGGGGAAACGGAGGTGCGTGGTTTCCAAATAAACGCCCAGCACACCTCACTGGGGGCTCCCGGGTGGGGGCAGGGCTGGCAGCAGTGGAAGGGGGTGCGTGCTCCCTTCTCCTCCCCGGCCTCGTGCGTCTGCCTGGATTTCCTCCCTGGTCACCAGGCAGGAATCCTCCCCTGTGCTGAACAAGAGAGACTTTTGTAGGCGCATGAGTGTGGATTTGGTGGAGCAAAGAAACAACCACCACGCATTCTAGTCACTGAGTGAGATTTATCCGATGCACTCTGGTGCCCAAGTCCGGGCCAGGCTCAGGGTGCTGAGGAGGTAGGACGGAACCCCGAGTCCCCACGCAGGGGGCTGAGGGAGCATCCACGTGATGTTCTGAACGTAATTCGGTGTCCGTCAAACCAGGACATAGTGCGACGTGGGGGGTCAGAAAGGGAGCGGGCAGGGCAGTCAGCCTGGTGCGGGTTGAACTGCATCCCCCAAATCTGCACGTGCAAGTCCTGACCCCGGAACCTCAGAACGTGACCTTATTTGGAACTAGGGTGGTTGCGCATGTACCTAGTGGAGACGCGGCCACGCTGGAGATGGGGAGCCCCGATCCGATTCGACTGGCGTCCCTGCAAGGTGGGGAATTTGGACAGACAGACATGCACAGGGAGAGCCGTGCGTGAAGACGGGGAGAGGTTGGGGTGACGCTGCTACGAGCCAAGCAGGGACAGCGAAGGCTGCCAGCAAGCCGCCGACACCGGGGAGGGGCCGGGGCAGCCGCTCCTCACAGCCCCCGCAAGGAACCGGCCCTGCAACACCCGGATCTTGGTCTTTCGGCTCCAGGACTGTGAGAAAATAAATTATTTTTTTGTTTGTTTACGCCCCAGTTTGTGATAGTTTGTGCGGCATCCCCAGCAAATGGAGACGGAGCTGCTCACGAGGGAAGGGCCCTGAGTGGCTAACAGGTTCTGACCTTGGACGTGTGTAAACACCTCATCCTGCTGCACAACCCACATGGAGTCACTTCCTCCTCCGTGAATATGTGGGTGGAGCCACCATGATGTGCCGAGCCCCGTTTTCTACTCCGGGGAACTGGAACAAAACAACGGTCCTGCCCAGAGCTCATGCTCGAGTGAGCGGAGGCAGTAAGTGAACAAGCGGGTTCTGCGTCTGGCGGGGAAATGTGCTGGGTGGAAGGATGAAGCGAGGCAAGGGGACAGGAAGGGCGGTGACGTTTGGACAGGGGCCCGGGAGCGCTTTTCTCCCGGGGCGACGCGGGGCGCAGGCCTGGGGATCAGCCTGCGTCACGGCTCGGAGAAGAGTCTCTCGTGGTTCTCTCCTCAGCTCACTCACCAACTCAGCATTGGACAGACTTATTCTGCTCCTACTAAACATTGGGGGCACTGTGTTAGGCCCTGAAGATGCATCAGCAGAAGTCTCAGCCGTAGGGGAGGTGCGGACAGTGAACAAGAGCATAAGGAAACGTCTGGAGTCTGTGCCAGGTGGTAGCAAGGCCCGTGAGAGGGGAGGGGTGGGGCCGGGAGCAAGTGATCCACTGAGTGGTCAGTGAGACCGGAGAGGTCTCACCAGAGAGGGTGCCGCTGGACAGCTCAGCACCATTCAACCTCCCATCCACCCGTCTGCCACCCGCCCATTGTGTGTACATCCATCCATCCCTCCATCAATGTATAGATCCATCTATCCATCCATCCTTCCATCAATGTACAGATCCATCTATCATCCATCCATCCATCAATGTACAGATCCATCTATCCATCCATCCCTCCATCAATGCCTCCCTCCCTCCCTCCATCCATCCATCCATCCATCATCCACCCATCTATCCGAGTCCTGAGCAGACTGTCCTGTGAGTGTTGAGGACACAGTGAGCAAGACAGAGCTGGCCCTGCTCTCCTGGAGCTGGATTCTGGTGGGCAGGAGACAACGAAGTGATTGGCTGGAATCTCAAGCAGGAAGGCAGTGGCCCGGGACCATGTGGTGTCTAGCAGGGCACAGGTGCTTCTGTGGGTGCCTTGACCAGCAGCCCAGAACCCACTGGTCACTTGTCTGCCTCCATCCTGCAGACTGGGAGCTCCTGGAAGCCGGGAACCACATTCTCTTCATCTCAGGACCCCTTCTCCGGCACCAGCCTTGCTGCCCCCCAGCCGGGACCCCGTGCAGATTCGCACAGCTGAGGCCTGGAAGGGGAGCGAGATGGGGAAGGACGGAGAAGCCAGGATGGGGAGGGGCATCCCGGCCGGGGCTCCGGCCTGAGCAAAGGCAGGAGGGAGAGGCAGTGTGCCCCTGTGTGCCGAGAGGGGGCTGCTGTGGAGAGAGGGCCCAGGCTGGGGTGGGGCCCGGAAGGCCTGGGCTCCAGGCTGGAGGGGCAGGCGGTGGGAGCAAGCGCAGCAGGCACTGGGTTGGTGAAGGGGGTCCCCAGGCAGGACAAAGTGGGCAGAGAGGCACACAGGATGTCTCCGGGGAGAGAGGCCCATCCCTCAGCAGTACCCGAGTGCCCTGGTGTCTCCATCGATGTGCAGTCAGCAGTTCCCTTCCTGGAGATGCCGCCAGGTGCTTTATCTGCCTGGGGCACCAGCCTCCTAGCTGACGCTGGGCTTCTGAGAGGTGCCGTATGCTGTACGCGTCTGTTCCTGAGATAAGCGACTCCTGGTGACGGGACAGATACCCCCACGTGCTGCCTTTCTTTCCCTGGAGGAGCTGGGCATGCCGTGCAGCGCAGCAATGGCGCCTCCACTCTCGCACACCCATCCAGCTCTAACACCCAGACTTCCAGCCGGAATTGCCCCCCAGCCCCTAAAGCTCTTCCTGAGATGAAAGGATAACTTCCTGGAAGATCCAGATGCGTGGAGGGGGAAGGGTGGGAGTCACGTGTGTGGGCCTTACTCAGGGCGTGAGCCTGTCCGACGATGAGCTGGGAGCCCTGACCGAGTGTGGGGCCTGGGAGGGCTGGGGCAGGGACAGCTGTTCGCTCCCATTCTCCTCCTCTCCCCCTGGTTTCGGCGGGGTTCATAGCTGCCCAGTATAAGGACTGCGTGTCTCAGCTCCCCAACAGTAGAGGGCAGTCACGTGACTTGGAGTTGCCCAGTGGAGAAGCAGCAGTGTCATATGACAGACTCTAGGACCACGCCCACAAGGCAGCTGGAGAGCGCATGGCGACCCCTTTGTCTTTGTTCTGTCCTCCGTCCTGCTGCCTGGAACAGAGATGTGATGGTAATAGCTTCCGACGCCACCCTGGGCCATGAGGACACAGGGGTCACACACCCGAGGGAGGGCAGAGTGGAGGCTGGAAAGCTCTGCGTCTTGGCAGCTGAGCTGCCGAACCAGCCCTGCGGACCACACCTAGCCCAGTCCTCACGGAGGGAGTCTCTCCAGGGATGTGGCCCAGCGTGTGAGACCTGGCAGATGAGGAAGAGTTGGCGGACTGGAGAGGAGACAGCGTGCTGGGGCGTGGCCTGGCACCGGGCTGAGGATGGCTGCAGCACGGGAGGGGGAGCGTGCAGGGAATGCGGCTGGGGGCTGTTGGCAGATGGCGGGCAACGCGCCCAGCGTCCTTGTGGTCCCGCCTGCCTCCCCCGTGCAACCCATCCTCAGGAAAGTACCCTCCTGGGCCTCTGCACCTGCCTGTAAGTCAACGGAAGTCCTGGAAGGCCCTCCCACCCCCAAATGGAATAAGAGATTCTGTTCCCTGAGGTGGGGCTTCAGACATCGCCAAGGAGAAGTCTTTGAGGTGGCAATGTCATCCTGCCTGAAACCCATCCCTGGCCAGGACCTGGGGAGCCCAGGTTCTCAGGGACTTACATTGAGAGTCAGTCCACCCTACACATGGCCCGCAGTGGTGCAGGCAGCCCCGGCGGAAAATCAGACTCTGCACCTGCTCCCTATGAGGTCCTCTCTGGAGGGTGCGGTTTCCAGATGCGGAGGGGCTCTCGGGGTCTCCAGTCACTGTGGCATTGCCACGGGCCCTGCATGCACAGCTAGTGACCCAGGCCTAGGCCTCTGCTCTCAGGAAAGGCTAAGAGATCCTGCGGGCTCAGGGTCTGGGTGGATACAGCCGTCTCAGCCTCCGGGCCCCGTGCTGGTGAGTGGGGTGGGGGTGAGACCGACAGGACAGAGGACCTGACCCGACACAAGCTCGGGAGACCAGACTGTCCCATAGCCACATCCTGTGTGGCACTTGTCTGAGTATGACTCAAGTCCCCCTTAGGGGCGGGGATGAGTTTGATGCCCTTGCGTGCCCACCCCGCAACAGTTTTTCCCAGAACAGCTGTCAGCAAGTATTCGTTAAGCCATCTGTTCAGTCAGATGCTGTCCCCTTTGCTGAGATGGGGGCTTTAACCATCCCTGCCTGCCTCGACCGCAAGGTCACCTCGTCCACCCGTGTGCTGTTACCCACCCACCGCAACACTCAGCTGCTGCGGCTGCTCCAGGTGTGTCCTCATGGCCAGGCCGTGGGCTCCAAGGGGCAGGGACCATGTCTGCCCCGATCACTGCTTTAACGCAGCCTGGCAACCCCTAGCCCAGGGAGGCTCCGCAGACGCTGGGCCAGGGGAGGAGACAGGCGACTCGTCATGAGTCCCAGAGGAGGGGAGGCTTGACTCACACCACAGGGCAGCCGCGGCTCTAGCCCTTTCCTCCTCTGGGCCTCGGTGTCTACTGCATGAGGAGGTGCCCTGTGACCCCCAAGACCCCTTAGGAAAGCTCTGCCAGGCCAGGATGTCCCCTTTGGGTGCCTGACAAGCATGACAACGTGCTTCTAGGTGGTCAAGAATGGGCTGGGGACAGCCCAGCACGCAGGGGCCACCCTCCCCGTGATCCATGTTTATCTGTGAGCTTTGCAGAGCCAAGTGTCACAGGAGGTTTTTTCCACTGCCTGGTCCTGCTGCCAGCCTCTTCCTCCCAGCAGTAACTTAATTAGCTCTCTGTTTTCCAAACAGGCAAAGCGTGACTCAGCACTTTCTCACCATCTAAATTTGTTCCAACCCCAGGGGTCTTTTAGCCTGATCCTCAATCCTCTGGGGAATTAGCTGGAGGGGTTGAAAAAGGGATTAGAGGGTGTTTTCCAGCAGCTCCTGGCTCCCAGCAGGGCCGGTCGGGTCCCTGTCCCCAGACCTTGGTCTGGAGGCTCCTGGTCACAGATGGCCTGAGGTCGTGTTCTCACCCCTCCCTCTCCCCCGACCCCCGCCGGGGGGGCCTCACCTCGGTCGCTGGGAGTTAAAACACAAGGTCACCATCTCACCATTGCTCCATCTCAGCCAGGACCAGAAAGCCCCAGGAGCTCTGCTCGGGCTATCGGGGTGTCAAGGACGGACACCCCTCTGTCCTCACAGGTCACCAAAGGGCAGCTGGGCCCTGGGGCTGCATCTCGCCCTCTGGGGGTGCATCTGTCTCTGATTCACCTGCCCCCTTGCAGGGGTCGGAGGCCGTGAGCTCCCCCAGCCTCTTCCTCCCCTCTGGCCCTGCTCTTTCCCCCGTCTTCTGTCTGGCTCTGAGCCTCCGCACCCCCTGTCGGAAGGACCCTCATGATCACGTGGGGCCTGCCCAGATGATCCGAATAATCTCCCCTCTCCGATCCTCACATAGTTTCACCTGCGACGTCTCTCGACAGGTGAGGTGACGTATCTACAGACGCTGGGGACTGGGACGTGGCCCGTTGGGGGCTGTTATCCTGTCTGCCGCAGTGTCGCAGGCCCTCTGCGACTCTGCCTGTGTGAGACCGGCCCGGCCCCTGCACCGCAGGTCCCAGAATCAGGCCCCCGACCCAGGCCCCGAGGTGCCGGCTGCCTGGCAAGGTGGGGGCACCGCTCTCGCCACTGGCTGCAAAGCACGGTAGGGTGTGGCATAGATTGCACGTCAGCGTGGACGGTCACTCCCTGCCTCTCCCGACGTCATTAAGCATCTAAATAACAGGCAGACGCTCAGCAGCGGGCCACAGATTCCACCGTGAGCGTCGGCGCCAATGTGTGATGACGGGCCCCGCCACCGCTGCCCTGGTCGGAGGTCTGCGCGCTGCCCCACGCCACGCCACTCCCTGGCTCTCTCCCCAGGGTCCCTGGCGCCCCGGGCTTGTCACCATCCAGGTCTGGCTGTGCCCCGCCCCCCTCCCCTCCCAACCCTGTCACTCCTGTGCCCTTGCCCTGGCTTGCTGTTCTAACGGAGATGGAAAGCAGTGGGAGCCCACGGGGCCCGGGCCTGGCGCTGCCGCAGAGGCCCCACACCAGCCACAGCCCCCGCCCGCCTCCTGCTCAGTCCCGGCCCCGAGGGAAGACCCGGCTCTCGCTCTGGCTCAGCCTTTTCTGGTTTAAACTTAATGAGTCACTTAATTTCGGTTTTCTGGGTGGAAATCAGAGTGTTGATGACGGCAGCCTGCTTCAGGGTCTCTCTCCACCAGCCCCAGACCCGTCTTCTTAAAAATGCCAGCGTGGGTTCCACCTGCTTCACGCCATCAGTGGCTGCCCTCTGCCCTCCTGATGGGGCCTAGAGGCTGGAAGCCCTGCGCCCTCGGCTGAGGGACCTGATGCCCACAGGGTACTCCCGGCTGGGGCTGAGCAGTAGCATCCACGAGTGCCCCCGAAACAAGCTGGCTTGTGTCCTGAGGAATGTCCCTTACTCCCTGGATTCACGCATGTTTGCTCTGGATAGACTGGAGCTCAGAGAGGATGAGTCACTTGCCCAAGGTCACCCAGCACTGCACCTCAGCCTTTCTGAAGGCAAAGGCAGCCTTTCCCAGGTGTGGCCCAAGAGGTACCCAGAGATACATTTACTTTAATAACAGTGGCAGGGACCGGTCCCCTGCATCTCCCATTTCCTGCTTCCCCAGCAATCTGGAAATCAAGGCTCCCAGCCTCCGTCGCACCCAGGCTGGGGTCACGTGACTGGCTCTAGCCCGTGAAGTGCAGACGGAGCCTTCCCCTCTGCACTGAAGCTGGAGGTCACAGGTGGGGATGCCGGGACCCCTGCAGCGCCACGTGGGAGACAGCAGGGGAGACCCGGAGGCGTGGAGCCACCGTGTCGGGGAAAACACAGCCTTCCCTTCAAATTGCGGCTAGAGACACGGTCGCTAAAATGGGGCTGCAGAATGGGAGGGGGGAGCGCTCCTTCTAAAATTGTGAAGTAAATAGCAGCACAGGTGGTCCGTGGAAACGGCAGGTGCCCAGAAGGTGGGCGGCTGTGACTGAAGTTTGAGGGGCAGAGCCAGGCCCTGCTGCTTCCCCAGGAGGAACAAGAGGCTTCCCGAACCCCGAGGCTCAAGCCAACATGGGGCTGTCATTGTCACCTGTGCCTCGGCAAGTGCCTTTTATTATAGAAAGCCCAATCTCCCCTCCCAGGGCTTCTGTCCTCGTGCCTCCTGGCAGCTCTGGGGACATTTGGGCTGACTTCTCTGACAATTTAGAAGTCAACCATGTTATGTCTAGAAAGGGAGACGAGACTTCTCTGAAACTCATCTCCCTGATTTATGCAGTCAGCGAATTCCACGCAGCTCGCTCTGGCCAGTGTTTTATGTCGCCCTTTTAGACGCGCAATCCATTTTACGACTTGTTTAAGAAAGAGACAGGAAAATGCATGCTTTTCCCCACGTAGGAAATCGGCAAGCCCGGCATCTCCAATCAATAAAACCATATTCTGCTGACTTTGAGAAGGAGGCTGAAATGTCATCCTGGGGGGTGTGCTCTGCCTGGGGGGCTGGGCGGGGCAGCGGGAGCCAGGGAGAGTTCTCAGCCCCGCTGCTGATGTATTGAAAAACGATCCCGCGCTGTGCACAAACAGATGGTTCAGGGGCGGGGCCCACGCCTCTCTGAGCCGTGCCAGAGAAATCGCCCCAATTCGCTGGCCGGTGCCCACTCCCTGGGGGCGAGCCGCAGCCTGGCCGATTGCCCATTCATGACACTCAGTGGGCAGAGGCTGCTGAGCAATGCTGATTTACACCGCGGGGCTGGGAGGGAGGGGGCTCTCCTCCCTCTGCTTGCATACCACCAGTAATGGGAAGCTCACCACTGTTGGAAGGCTCTTCCTTGCATGGAGCTGAAACTGCCCCCTTGGTGGTTCCTCGTCTTAAGGCCGACGGTGGAAGTCTAATCCTGCCTCCTTCAGAAATGGAGGCTGTGACAGACACCAAACGGGCTGGCCAGCCTGCCTCCCCCAGGGCTCCCTGAAACCTGGTGTCTGGGGGCCCCACTCCCTGTGCCCGTCCCAGCCCTGCACCCTGGGTCCCTTTGTCACACCCAACATGGACCCTCTTCCTCAGCCAGGCCCTGCGCGCCTGCCCCCCGCTTGGCTTACCCCGTTCTGTCCCTGCAAGGCCTCCCCTGCCACCTTTCACCGCCTAAGTGCCACTGCCTATGGGGACTCACTGTGCTCCTCCTGTCCCCGCCCGGCTCGGATGCCCGCAGGTGTGAACGGCAGAGCACCCTGACTCCCACCCCAGCCGTGGCACCTGGAAGCAGGGGTGGGGCTGCGCGTGGCACCCTCCATGTACACGGCTCCTCTGTCCACTATATCAACAGGGAGTGATGGGCTCCGGTTCAGGGAGCCTCACCGATGTGGGTCCCTTTGTGGCTTCCCGGGGGCCTCTCCCCTCAGCCTCTCCCCAGGCTGTTCTGATCTCCCAGAATGCACCCCTTCCTTGCCGGAGGGTGCAGAAGCTGCCTCCTCCAGAAAGCCTTCCTGCCACTCTCTCTGCAGTGCCCTCCGGGGCTGGTCACTCCATGCCTCTATGATGGCTGTGTGCCAGAGCGTGCGTGCACACAGGTATGTGGGCGTGTGCATGTGTGTCCAAGACTAAACCGCGTTCCCGGGCCACAGGCTCACGCACCCTGGCATGCTGACGCCGGGTATCAGGCCGGCACGTGCTCGTCCCGGAGTCCCTGTCAGCTGGGTGAGGGCCTGAGCAGATGCACGCACGAGTGAGTCGAGGCTCTCCTTAGACCCCTGAGCTGAGCCCAGCCGTGCGGCAGGGCAGTGAGGAGGGAGGTGGCCCCGACTGGGCTGGGTCTGCTCCGACACCTCCGCGCCTTCCCGCAGATGTGCACCTCGCCGATGGGAGAGGGAGCGGCTTAGGCCGGCCTGTTCCCCTGGGGTCCCTCTGCGCCACGCACACCGCTCCCCGGTCTGAGCTCACCCTGCCCTCCCCACATCCTACTGCAAGGCCCCTCGAGGCAAGTCTGCTGCCCACACACCTCCCCTCCCTGAACGCCCTCCACCCTCCTACCGGACTCCTGGTCGGGGCGGGGGCTGGCTCCCTGCAGGCTCACCAGGGACGGCTGTTTGCAGCTCCCATGGGTGGGTCCTCTTTGCCACACGTGGCCAGACACACTCCTCTCCCCTTCACAAAGCCCCAGCTGCTCCGTCATCTCCTTGAGCCTCCTGTTGTGGCGCCTGTGGGTCGGCTCTGTCCCTCGTGGCCCCACCAGGTCCTGATCCCACTGTGGCTGCTCAGGTCCTTGTCCCCACTGACCTGCCTGTCCTCCCCCCAAGCCACCCTCCCCATGGGTCGTGCTCTGTTACCCTGGGGGCAGCTCCTCCTCCTAAATCCTCGTTCCAAGCCCCTTTTCTCCAGCTCCCTGATTCTGACCGTTCAGCCCTGCGTCCTGGCTACAGCCACATTGTCACTGTGGCGCCTGCCACCCTGCCACTGCCCCACCCCACTGGGTCTCTGCTCCCCATGGTGTGCCCTGGTTCGGCTCGCTCAGCCCAGCTTCCCGACCTCCCCGATCCCTTCCTCTGTCGACTGCCTGGACCCCCATCCCCGCTCCCCTGCTCCCCCCAGTCTCCCACTCCCCCTTGTCCCTCTCCCCTCACCCTATCTCAGCCTCAACGCGCAGGTCACCGAGAAAATCCTAACCGGTTCCAGAGCGCTCACCCACCCCCCGCCTTCCCTCCGAGAGTCCCAGGCGGAGCATCCCTGCGCCTCCCTGAGCCCATTCTTCCCGGACTCGTCCCTCTCGGCATCCTGAGGCTGCTTCTCCCGAAGCTTCACCCCTCCTGCACCGTCAGCTTCTCCCTGCCACTTCTCTGGTCTCACTCCCCACTCCAGGCTCTTGTTGTCAACTGGCTGACCTGTTTCTACCTCCCCGTCCTACGTGTGAGGTCCGCAGGAGGAGGGGCCTTGCTCTCCGTGGCACCACTGTGTTCCCAGCGCCTGACATAGGGATCATGAACGCAGGGGACTGGCATTTATTTGGTTAACTGGGCTGACAAGGAGATACTTATGGCCTGATCAACTGACCCTCAGTCCATCCATGCAGCCCTACAAACACTGGGTCCTTTGGCCATTTCCAAGGCCACGAGCTCATTCACCCCCGTGCTGGGTTTGCAGGTCTGTGGCTCCTGCCCGGAGCCTTTCACACAGCAGGTGCCGAATGAATGGGACGCAGAACACCAGAATAGAAGGGCCTGCGATCTGTGAGCACAGTTCTGGTTGCTCAGAGGGGAAGCGACATGGAGGTGGTCACGGGGTCCTGTCGGCGGTCGGTGAGCACCCGCCTCCAGCCCCAGCTCCCGCCACGCTGTCCCAGGCTCTCCCCTCCCAGACGTGTGTGTTGAGGACTCCTGAAAAGATTCTCCCGGTCACAGTGGCACAGCCTGTTCTCTGGGACGCCTCGACTGGCAGGGTCATTGTCCCCTGCCCCGTGCTGCCAGACCCAGTCCCCCTATCCCTCCTGCCCTGCTTGTTATCTGATGGGTTAATATCTGCGCGGTTACTTTGCCGTTCCCTGCTGTTTTGGCAGGGAGTGCCCCATCGGGGGCACCCTGAGCCTTCCAGCTGAGCGAGTGGCGCATTTGGGGCTGGGGCCGAGAGGGTACAGACCCCTGGCCAGCAGCGCCAAATCTGGGGTAACTTTACAACAGTGGGGCGTGCACAATCCCAGTGAGGCCGCGCCTCCTGAGGGATGCGCCTCGAGGAAGGACCATAGCTTGGGCTCTCAGGGTCAGGGGCATAGTCTGGGGCTGGGTTGGGGCATGTTTGAGCTGCCCCTGCACAATAAAGGGAGATGTGACGTCTTCCTTCCTCAGTAGTTACTGGGCACCTACGATGTGCCAGCCGCCGTGTGGGGGCTGGGGCAGGATGGTGGGCAAGTCAGCAGGGCCCTTGCCATCCTGGGGTCACGAGGAAGCCGGGCTGCCAGGGGTGGGCAGCAGCAGATGTGACTGAAAAGCCTACACAACAGCACAGCGTGAACCTGTTTAGACAACCTATTTGTGAGCATTGCTCTCGAAACAACCGGTTGCATCTAATCAAATAATGTCTCCGTAACTCACCGCTAATTTGTGTTCAGGATCAGCCCTATGAACGCTTCGAGTCGGAATCTATTTTCTGATTCTCGGTATCTGCACACGTGGCTTCAGTTCTTCATGTCACTCCGGTTGCTCTGAACAACTCACACACACCAACTGCCTCTGGTTCCTGCTGCCCAGACCTCAGAGGGAGCCCACGCCGCACCGTGGCCAGTGGGCGGTGGGGATGGATGGAGCCAGCTGGCTTCCTCCTCGCTGTCCCTGAGCAGGGTCCTTGGGCGATTTCAAAATAAAGTAAAATAGAAGAAGAGGGTCACGGGCCAGCCTCCACCGCCCACAAAGTGTCGGGAGCTCGGGGCTTCCTGGGGGCTTCTCCGCTTCTTGTGTTGTGACCGGACTCAGTTCTGAGGACCAGGAGATAGAAGGACCCATTCTGTGGCTCATGGAATGTCCCCAGGGACCTGGCGGAGGGCGAGAGCCAGAACCAGGCCACGTTCTGCCTTGAGGGAGGGCGAATAGTCTCTTCGCAGTCCCAGCAGCTCCGCACGCTGTGGGTACCTCCGAAGAGCTCTGGAAATATCGTTAAATTGGAATGACAAATGGAAGGTGCTAGTAGCCAAGTGCTGACTACCCCTAGAGTTTGATTTGCATTTGAGGCCCGTTCCCAACCTGCACAGTGCTCCTGCTCCTGCTTTCCTGGCCCTGGGTGCACGCCCGTCGTTCATTTACCAGCACACGCGTTCTGAGCGCTTCCCGCACGCCAGGCTTGGATTCCATATCCTGGGAGCCGCCTTCTGCAGGGTGGGACAGACAGACACTTGTGAACGGTGATGGGCACCTGCAGACCCAGTGCTCTGGGGGACCTGAGCTCACCCAGGTGGGGCAGCAGCCGGCCCACGAACGTCCAGGGAGCAGCCAGCACAGCCAGCCTGCAGCTCCGGATCCCTCTTCTGCGTGACACCTGTGTCACCCCATCCCTCCCCACCCTACCCCACACCCTGTGTCGCGCATATCCCCGTCACCCTGTCGCCTCCCCACTCCTGTGTCACCTCCACGCCTGTTTGTTTTCGCAGGGTTGGCTCAGGTCCTCCTTGCCGTGGTTCCCAGGCTGGGCCCATCAGAATCTCGTTCTCCAGACTGGAAGCCCGCACGGCCGGCGGTGCTGGAGCAGGGACTCGCCACCTGTGTCGGGGCCTGCAGACGCTTTCTGGGTGTTAACTTCCTGTGTTCCTTTTTGCTTCCTCTGTGGCAAATGACTCCCCTAAAAGCCCACACCAGTGAGGGGAGCAAGGTGAAGGGGTGTGAGAATGGGATGTCTCTCACCCAGAAATCGCCCCTTGGGTTACTTTCAGCCTGTGTTTACAAACTGTTCAGGGCTGGATGAGGCTGCCTAAATTTGTTATTTTATTGTAATTTTATGGGAGAAATTTGCTGTTGGTGCCATACTTGAGAATTGGAGACTCGTGAACATCTTCTGGAATGTTTGTCTCTTTGCTAGACTAGAGCCCCAGAGGCCGGTGCATGGCTGGAAGCTTCAGCGTGGAGCTCTCTGCTCTGTGAGCATCTGCAGAGCTGGGCTGTGGGGTCTGCCCTCGGGGCGCTCGCTCACCCCTCTCCCGGGCCAGCGTGGCTGACGGCCGTCTGGGAGGAAGGCCCGGAGGGAGCTCATCTGGCTGTCAGTTGCTTCTGAACCTCAGCCCAGCTGCAAGATTTGCAGGCCAGACCAGGAGCCGCCGAGCTGCAGTAAAAGTTTAATTGAATCTCTCCTTCCCTGGCCCTTCCTGAGTTAATGTCAGCTGCTCGGAATGACCTGATGCAGCCACTGTTTTTCTTCTTTATTACGGCCTGCCACTGCCAATTTAGCAGGGACAACAGGAGCCAGCCTAAGCGGGACAAGCAGCCGGGAGCTGACGGGAGAGCCTGTCCCGCTAA
>RJWJ010017508.1:0-32882 GCA_004363605.1 Indri indri
TGTCTTCTGCCAGAATTCATGAAACTGTGACAAGCTAATTCATTAGTTTGAAAGTAGGGTAAAATCTAATCTCAGTCCCCCTTCACAGTTCTTGACAAAAGTTCTCCGAGATATATTTTTGGTTGGAAAATTAAATCAAGGCACAGAATAGTGTGCGTGATATATTACTAAATTTAAGAAAACTGGTAAGTATGTGCTTGTGGCAGATTAAACTTTACATTATTTATCTTGAAACTTGGATATTTGGATATGCAAAGGAAATATTTCTTTTAATTGCTTTATATATTCTCTGATGTTTCTCATAAGCTTTTTTCCTATTTTCCAACTGCTCACTGGATGCCAGGGAAAAAAATAGAGCAAAACTTAATAAAACATAACTTAGTTCAAGCCTGCTTAAAACCTAGTGTGATTCAGTAATGTAAAGAATATCTTTAGGTATAATTAACTCTTTTCAGAATACATATCCCAGTCTTTCCCATTCCTTTTATTTGCTTCATCCTTTCTAAGATGCAGTGGGGTGTATGGATTTTGCCGATGCTCTGTCTGTAGTCACAGTGGAGGAGAGTGAGGATGCAGAGGAGGGGGGTGGGAGAAGGAGGAGACAGTGTCAAGGGACAAAGAGGCAACCAATAAGGTAAGGACCTAAATGACAATTGAATTAAGCAATAAAAAGCTTACGAGTCCGTCGTGGAAAAATGTCAGTAGCATGGTGGGATTGAAATCTGATTGTAAATAAAAAGTGAGACTTGGAGTGAAATCTACCCCTTTTGGAGGTTTGAATAAGAAAGGAGAATTGAATCGGAATAGAAGCTAAATGTAGGGACATGTGTTTAATAGAGTAGTGATTATATTTTGTAAAGAACAGGAGGCACTTGCTCGGTTTTATGGTATAAGGGAAGGTGCTAGTAACGAAACTGAGGCTGAACTAGAGGAGAGAGAGGACTTCGAGCCCGCAAAGAACCAGAAGGCAAATAAGTCAAAGCTCCTTGACAGGAATAAACCTAGACATGGCCTCTGGGGCTGGGGGAAAGGAGGCGAGTGGATGAGGAAGGGTGGTAAGAGGACGGAAGGGCAGGAAGTGAGGGGATTTCACTCTTGCTCCTGAGCTCCAGGGTACCTGAGCTGAGTAAGTGACTTGAGACATTGGCTAAAAATTTGGAGGGATCATTAGAAAGACATTCACCAAGATTTCCTATTCTGTGAGGATGATAATGCTTGTTTTCTATTCTTTCATGCCATTTTGAGAATCAAAGTGATTTGTAACTCAGAAGCTTAACATATATTTATGTTCTATGCATTATAAACTTGGTAAAGCTATTTTGCAAAGTAAATATTTGTATGTCATGCAAAAAGGAAGATAAGATACATTATTTAGAATGATTAAAAATGCGGTAATTTTAAATGTGAAAATAGGTGAAGGTTGTCTATGATCAACTGTGATAACTATAGGCTTTGGGAATGGGAATGACATAGCTCATGGGTTTAGCACAGGGAGGACATCTTTGACAGGGGCTGGTAAGTTTAGAACTAATCATATTTCTACATGAAGATAATCCCTTTTTTTGAGTACCTGCTACCACTCTTATGCTCTTTTGTAAATCTCCAAGTGCCTTGGCTTTAAATTGGTTTCAGAACAACCGAGTGCACTGGCTACTATAGCAACCTTTGCTCTCATTTGAATCACCTACATGCACACCTAAGTATGGCTTGCCTCCCCTTTTCCAATACATCTGATTTCTTTAAGAGCCCTACTTGTGGAATGAGCTGTGTCCTGTGTTTGCTCCTCAAGGAATGAGGTAGGGGTATCAGAGCAGAGTGACCAAGTATTGTATCCCAAAAAGTATTGCTTACCTTGTGGTTTTATTCCCAATTTCATTTTTTTATCTACTGATCTAGGATTTTTATTTTTTTAAAGGGAATCAAAACTGACACTTCATTTTAAACATTTTTTACCTTGTCCACTAATTGCTTCTTAAATTTTTGTGAGATAATTCACGAGTTATCAAAATTTTAAGAGTGAATAATAATGAGCTCAATTTAGTCTCCATGGCAACTGGAGATATGTATTTTTCTGATGGCTGATTTTTGTATTGTAGAAGAAATCATGCATTAAAGTCTTTCTATTGGCTTGCAAGAGAATGATTTCATTTTTTTAAAAGTCAAGTCAACCAAACTGTCAATAACTTTTAACTACCCACTTTATAACAGCTTACAGCAGAAGTACCCTAGGGCGTTAGAGCTAATAGAAAAATCATTGCAATTAGAGGATTTACAATAATGTTAGCTCAAAATATAAATGTTTGTTAATTTTTGAACTAAGTGAGAAGGGAAGAAAAAGTAAATTATTGCCATCTGCTCCTTTTTATTTGGGTGAGAAAAAAATAAAATTCCAAAGAATTGATTGATTATAACATTTGTAGATCCTAAGGTGATTATATTCATAGATAATCTTTGATTTAGCCATTACACAGATTTATTGAAAGGGGAATAAAAAAATTCTCTCTGTCTATTAAAAAGACACTTCTAAGGTATAATTTATAAGTTTTGTATAGGGGAGCCTTTACACAGTCCACTGGAATTTAGTAATGCAGTGGAGTTAATAGGAAAGAACTGGCATTGTTTTTAGACAAAAATCATGGCCTTATTTTGTAGATATTTGGGGAATGGAGGAATCCTAAGGAGAATTAAAATGGTAAGTCATAGAGTCATTTGGCCTGTTTGTCAGTGATTTCCTAAGTGGTGTATTTTATTAGGGTGGTCTCAATTGCATTTTTTTCCTACTGATTTTAGACATCAGTTAACAAAGAAAAATATACAATCTTGTTGAGAGATTTTTGCCTTCTAATGTAATTTTCAGGATGGTCCTGGCTATACTAGACACAACATTCAGATTTAACTATTTCCCCCAAGTTTCAGGTAAACTTCAGCATTATTTATCGAGTCATCTCTTTAGCATATGGATTAAAACGTGTTGAATGCCAATGTGTGGCAATTGCATTTTGAAACCGTAAACTCAGAAATGCAAAATGATTTACCTCTATTTTCCTGTAGTTTCTTTAAACTGTACCTTTGAGCTCCTATATGAGTTTGGAAGGGCTGCTATCACAAAGTACCACAAACTAGAGGTTTAAACTACAGAGATTTTTGTCTCACTGTTGTTGAGACTACAAGTCTGAGATCGAGGTGTCAGCAGGTTTGGTTTCTTCTGAGGATTTTGAGAGAGGATCCGTTCCATGAGGTTCTGGTGGTTGCTGGTTCTTTGGTTTTCCTTGGCTTGTAGACACATCAGCCTGGTTTCTACCTTCATCTTCACATGGCTTCCCTGTGCATGTCTCTGTGTCCATATTTTCTCTTTTTATGAGGACACCAGTCATATTGGGTTAAAGATTCACCCTATTGTGGTGTGATCTCATCTTAACTAATTATATTTATAACAACCCTATTTCTAAATAAGGTCACATTTTGTGGTACTGAGGGTTAGAGCTTCAACATATGAATTTTAAAGGGATACAATTCAACTGATAACAGCTTCCATTACAGTGATGATAGAAATATTATTACATTCTATTCAAGGTGTACTCAGTCAATTTGGGTTTTTTTTCTGGAATCAAAACAGCAAGGAGATACGGTGTCCTTGGGGGTGACCTGCTCACCGTTCACAGGGTTTTGCTGCTGCCTCTTTATTCCTGCTGATGTCGAGTTTCTCTAGTTGCTGTCTTATACTACAACATCTGCATTTCCCAGCTGCTCAGTGGTTGGCGCTCCCTGTGGGTCCATCTACTCATTTGAACCACAGGACGTCTTCAGGTAGTGACTTTTTACCAGAAAAAAATTCTGATTGCCCTCCTGTGTCACGCTGCATCTGCAGAACTCACGGTGGCTTGTGTCGGGTACTTGTGACCTTAACAGCCAGTTCTATTCTGTTGAAACTGTTTCAAGCTGGTCCAGAGAAAATTTGTAAATCTCCTTTTGGGATGGGCAGGTTGGATCTCTGACCCTGTCTCTCTGTGTCTTTTCTCTAACACTGGGGCGGAGCAGGGGACATCGCCCTTTCCTGGAGAGACACATAATTCATAGCTCTCCTGTGTACCTCTCATCCCGGCTCAACGTGTTCTTCTGAATAATAGTGTTCTCCTCATCCCAATGGTCATTAAGTATATTCTATTGGCTCTTCATACACCTTCAGGTTGCAAAGGTTAATATTACTGTGTTTCCCCCATGCAGTATCTTATGAATATGTCAGGATACTATGGGATGTAACAACTGATTGTCACTGAAATCCCAAAACAACATCATTGCTTATTGGGGGGCTGCTTCTAACATGTGTTTTTTCTTTTTAGATTTTTTGAGTGAAATACTATCATAAAGTATAAAAAAAATCAATATCAATATTGTGTCTCCGTCATCTAGCTTGAGAAATAGAGTCTTTCCTATGGCCTTGCAAATCTATGCTTAAGGCAGTTGTCTCGAGACTCTTTTGAACACACATAAAAAATGGAATTTACCCATATGTGTGCATATTCATTTATAATTTATGTGGATATATTTCATATCAATATGTTATGCCCCAAAATGTAGAAAATAAACATTTTTAAAGATAAGATAAAAATAAGGATAGGTATTCATTCTGGTGTTTTCATCTTGCATCCCAAGGATCTTCTGTGTACTCCCTGAATGAAGGGTACCACATTTTGGAAACCACCAGTTTTTATCAGGACCTTTGCCCTGAAACTGATAAACAAAAAAAGATGAAGTTTTTGTGTTTTTGTTGATTTTCCAAAGGCATCTGATGACAAGGTCTAGTATGAATATAGGGGGATTTTAGGAACCTTAAAAAATACACAAACAACACACTCACGAGCAAATATATATGCATGTATTTAAGTGTGTGTGTGGGTGTGTATATTAGCATATTGGTTAGTACTTTTAAAGTCTTTAAATTTTTATCTGGCTCCAATTGGTTATTGAATTAATCTGTTAGTAGATTTGCCTGTTAATTTTGTGAAATGTGGACCTTATCTAGGAAAATTTCATATCTCTGTAACCCAGATGCACTATTAGTATTTGATCAGGGATTTTTCTGTGCCACATGAGAGAGAAAAACATGGCTCAGCATTTGCACTTAATGTCCATTTTTTTATTCTACAAAAGCACTTCTCCATTTAAGTTCAGGATTTTGCATTTCAGGAGAGTTGTGTTAGGGCAAACTGTTTTCCAGATACTTTCAGTATAGGTG
Source organism: Indri indri (assembly GCA_004363605.1). Taxonomy (NCBI): domain Eukaryota; kingdom Metazoa; phylum Chordata; class Mammalia; order Primates; family Indriidae; genus Indri; species Indri indri. The sequence goes on from RJWJ010017508.1 coordinate 5,237, forward strand.
GTAATAGCTAATATTTTATGGGCAGGCAGAGTTCTAAGTGCTGTATGGGTACTGATGCATTCCATACCCCTAACAACTGTATAAGATAGGCACTATTATTATCTCTGCTTTTACAAATGAAGGAGCACAGATAATGAGTGATGTTGTGGGTTGAATTGTTTCCCTCTAAAAGATATATTGAAGTCCTAACCCCCAGTACTTCAGAATTTGATCTTATTTGGAAATAGGGTCATTGCAGATATAATTTATTAAGATGAGGTCATACTGGAGTAGGGTGGGCCCTTAATCCAGCATGACTGGTGTCTTTGTAAGAAGAAAAGAGACATGGATACATGAGAGGAAAAGGCCATGTGATGACACAGAAAGAGATTGGAGTGATGCATCCACAATCCAAGAAATGCTAAGGCTTGCCAACCACCGCCAGAAGCTAAGAAGAGGCATTTCTACCCAGAGTCCCAAGTGACTGTGGTTTTGCTCCCACCTTGGTTCTAGACTTCTAGACTTCAGAAATGTGAGACAATAAATTTCTGCGGTCTGGAGTTACCAAATCTGTGATACTTTATCATGGCAGTTCTTAGGAACGTAAGACAGGTAAAATAGTTGCCCAAACTTAGCAAGTCATAGAAGCAGAATTTGAACTCAGGCAGTCTGTCACTGGTGCCCATGCTCTGAAGCCCTGCCTTATACTACCACATGGAGGAGCCAGAGCGGTGCCATGCCGCTGCACAGTTCCTTACTGGGGGTGAGGGATAAGTGCATATACAGAGTTCGCTCTACAGGCAACCAGTAGAATTTAAGATGAAGAAGGCAACAGTGTCAAATGAAGAATATTATTTATTGGAAATGCACATTCAAAAAGTTCTGAAAAAATTTTCAACATTGAGAAAAATGCTAAATACCATCTCATCATTGCAGTGCTTTCACTTTGGGTAACCATACTAAAAGACTCAGTTTATAGTCTTGCAAAATATCATATGGGCATATACTTATATACATATGCATACATACATATATGTATTAATAAACACATACCACATATCTACTAACTGTAGATATGTAAACAAAGTCGACAAGAATATATGCTGGGGATAGGGCTTCCTTTTCAGTAAATGGTGCTGGGAAAATTGCATTACCATATGCAGAAGAATGAAACTGGGCCCCTATCTCTCACTATACACAAAGATCAACTCAAGATGGCTTAACGACTTAAATGTAAGACCTGAAGCTATAAAAATACTAAAATAAAACCTGGAGAAAACTCTTATGGACATTGGTCTAAGCAAAGAATTCATGACTAAGACATAAGAAACATAAGTAACAAAACCAAAAATAGACAAAAGAAACTTAATTAAACTAAAAAGCTACTCCACAGCAGAAGAAATAGTCAATAGAGTGAACAAACTGTAAAGCAGGAGAAAACATTTGCAAATTGTGCATCTGGCAGGGGACTAATATCCAGAATTTACAAGGAACTCAACAACAACAAAATGATAATCCCATTAAAAAGTGGGCAAAGGGCATGAATAGACATTTTTGAAAAGAAGACATACATTTTAAAGAAGCAAAATTACTACAGTATGAGGAGCCAAGGAAGTTTCAAAGTTCTATTCATTTTTCTCAGTCATTTTTAACCCTATTTTGTTGTTTCAGCATTTGGATTTAATATCATGTTGAAAGATGGGATAATATTTCAAGATATCAAATATGTCTGTCTTGTTGGGCTTATGTTACTTAGGTTAAATTTAAATCCTTTTTTTTAAGCTCTGTTGTGGAACTGTTTGTATAATTTTTTTACTTTAAATTGCTAAACTGGACTCTTGATTCAAAATACTAAGCAATAATTTCTCCTTGGGGGAAAATAAAGGAAGGTTGCCTATGAATAGAAATAAAGATGGCTAGAAAAACAAGGTTCATGAAAAATTGAAAATTTGTATCCCCACCCTATTCAATCTTTAAGCTTGTAGTTTTAAAATCTTTTAACACATAAAAGCTGCGTGTATCATTCTAATCTCTCCTTGGACTTCAGACCTCATTATGCTCTTAAATGGCAAAAGTGCCAACTGGATTCAATTTAGAAAGGAGAAGCATCATTGTAATATGATATGCATGGATATTCAAACTAGCATTTCTTGAACTTTGTTGTATTTAAGCTAAAGGAGATAATTATCAATGTTAACACACGGCTTTTATGTTTTGAGTACACTTTGGGATTCAAGTGTTACTATTATTTTTTCACATCAGACAGGGGTAATTTTCTGACCTTGTAATAAAGTTTGAGGGAGGCACATTTCATACATGAGCGTGAAAACCCAATCGTCACATGCAGGCAATTACGATAGGATCTGAGATTCAAGTGTTAATTCTAAAAATGCTCCCTGTATGTGGCTAAATTTATCGAGTCCAGTTTAATTTCATATTTACACAAGATTCAGTTAATTCTGATTAGCTTTGTTGGAGGCCATAAACCACATTATTAACCTTGAACCTACTGTTTTTTCCTTGAGTGCCTCTGAGTAGCAGCATGTCACCATCATAATCATATCAGTGTAGCATTATGTAAAGTAAAAAAAGACATACAAATGGCCAAACAAGCATATGGAAAAATGCTCGACATCACTGATCATCGGAGAAATGCCAATTAAAACCAAAATGAGATTTCTTCTTATACCAGTCAGAATAACTATTATTAAAAAGACAAAAAATAACAGATGTTAGTGAGGATGCAGAGAAAATGGAACACTTATACGCTGTGGTGGGAATGTAAATTAGTACATCCTCTGTGGAAAACAGTACAGAGATTTCTCAAACAACTAAAAATAGAACTACCATTCAGTCCACTAACCCCGCTACTGAATATCTACCCAAGGGAAAAGAAATCATTATATCAAAAAGATACCTGCACTTGTATGTGTATCACAGCACTATTCACAATAAAAGATAAGGAATTAACCTAAGTGTCCATCAACAGATTACTGGATAAAGAAAACACACACACACACACACACACACACACACACACACACAGAGGAATATTACTCAGCCATCAAAAATTGAAATCATGCCTTTGAAGCAACATGGATAGAACTGGAGGCCATTATCTTAAGTGAAACAGCTCAGAAACAGAAAGACAAATACTGTATGTTCTCACTAATAAGTGGGACCTATATAATATGTACACATGGACATATGGTGTGGATTGATATACAATGGGGACTTGGAAGGGTGGGAGAGTGGAAGCGGGGGATGGATGATGAAAAATTACTTAATGAGTATAATGTACATTATTTAGGTGATGGATACACTAAAAGCCCAGTCTTCACCACTATGCAATGTATCAATGTAGCAAAATTGCACGTGTACACCTTAAATTTATACAAATAAAAAAATGGTTAATTAAAACACACACAGGCTGGGCATGGTGGCTCACACCTGTAATCCTAGCACTCTGGGCAGCTGAGGCGGGAGGATCACTTGAGCTCAGGAGTTTGAGACCAGCCTGAGCAAGAGGGAGACCCCGTCTCTACTAAAAATAGAAAAAATTATCCAGGAATGTTGGTGTGCACCTGTAGTCCCAGCTACTCAGGTGGCTGAAGCAGGAGGATCACTTGAGCCCAGGAGTTTGAGGTTGCAGTGAGCAATGATGATGCCACTGCATGCTAGCTGGCGTGACAGAATGAGACTCTGTCTCTAAACACACACACACACAAACACACGCACACAAACATGCATGTATGTATTTGCCCAGATTCCTTGGCACAGGTATTTATGGAGAAGAAGGAGGTAAGAGTGATTGCGAAGCTTCATCTTTTCTTCAGTAAAAGTGAGAAGATTTCACTAATCTCAGGTCTCCCATTCTGGTTACAACATTCTGAGATTCTTAGAATCCAGTTTGATTGCGTTCACGCCCATTGACTAAAAAATGTTATTGGTTCATGTTAAGTTCTGAAGCTTGAGTGGCTTCTGTCATTTGGTGTATTTGATACTAACAGATATTCTTGAATAAAATGCCCCAACAGATGACAAAAGGCTGAGGAAGAAGCTAAGAAATTAAGGACTGTTTTTATTGAAAAATAAGGCGAAGGGATTTATGTAAATATTTCTGACAAATAGAATCTTAAACTGATAACTGCCTGGGGGCCGAGAGAAATGAGAACATCTGTCATTGAATTCAGTGGTTTTACCACTCTCTTGCTCCCTTCTGAAGACACCTGAGACATGTATAACTCTGTCTTTTATTATCAGGGATTCACAGGTAGGGAAGGGGGCACAGGCTTCTTGGGTTTTATGTGGATGAAACAGGGCAGGAGAGGATAATTCTAATATCCCTTTTAAAAGACATACTCTGCATCCCTCAAGAAATTCTGAGCTCATGTACATTTTTAATTTACCAGATCAAAAAAAAAAAAAAAATGGGGCCAGAAAAGTTAAAAGAGTAACTAATCTGCTGAAGGGCACAAAGCTAGCTGTGGCATAATCTATACCAGCACCTACATGTTTCCCAAATCCTCAAAGTAGTGTTTGTGTTTGTGTGTGTTTATAATTCTTGCATGAATTTGAAATATCAGTACACGTTTGACTTTATGAAGTTCACTACCTAAGTTCGGCCAAAATATTGTGTCTTGCTTTACTATAATTTAAGTTTCATCCTTCAATCCCAGGTTACTATAATAGAATTCTAACTTTAAAGCCCCCCCCCCCAATTTTAACAGTATCAATCCAAACCCACTTTAAAAATAAACATATCAGGGTAATCTTCAATATTTTAATGGGTGCTTTGAATAACAAATAGAATTTTAACTGTTTCATGATTGTTTTTAGTAGCAAACAAGATTGATAATAATTGATGTCTACCACCACCCTGTGTTAATGCATCCAGTGCCCAATTTGAAAAAACTACCTTGTCATGAGAAAAACAAAATAATTGAGGCTATAGTATGGGATTTTCAAGACAAATGGAATCTTGGGGTTATTCAGTCCAATCTCTTAATTTTGCAGATGAACACAATGAGATCTAGAGAAATTAGCTTACTAGACTTCTGAATTCTTTTATCAGTTTTAGCATTAATTTTAAATTGTAAAGTCAGATAATTTTATGGTTGGGGTTCTTTCACCGAGGTTTATGAATACTCCAACAATAGGCATGTAAGTTCCAAAAGGAAACAGCAGAAAGAAAACCAGTGCTGTCAAAGCACCAGGACACAGCTTTTACTAGCACCACCCTTCCTCGAGCTACAGGGTCCTCTCACCTCCATTGCATTCCAGAACTAAACAGGAACATTGGCTGTAATGCGAAGAACATAGCTTTTGAGCTCACAAGCTATGCGACCTTGAACAAGATCAAGCTACTTAAACTCTGCCCTTTAGTCCTCTCATTTGTAAAATGCAGAAACAAGATCTATCTCATTGGCTCTTCATGAAAATTAAACAGACTTGCCTGACTGAGTAAAGTACTTACCATGGTATTGAAAGCCAATAATTATCAGTTTCCCTGTCTTCTCTTCTTTTTCATTTTCCTGATCAAAATCACATGGCTAATTAGTGTCCGGGCAGGACATTTAATTTCTAGACAGTGGACCCTTCTACGGGGAATTCTTCCATTGTCTACATCGAAATGTTCTCAGAAATGAAAAGCAGAAATATCGAAGAGGTCATCCTTTGTTAGCTTGAGAAGCAAGCCAAAACTGGTTCCCCTGTCTTGAAAGTGGTTGAGTTTCTATCTCAAATCATGAAATAATTGTAATATCAGATAAGGGATTCTTTTACAGTCTTTTCTTAGAATTCTGGATGTGGCATAGTTAATTCTTTTGTTTCTTATCCTAAAGTAGGCTAGGAAATCTACAGTGGCTCAAAGAGTCTAGGAGAAAAATTGAGTCTATTAAATGAGCGTGTTTGAATCCACTGGAAAATAGGACACAATGCGGGTCTTGGGAATTCACATATTTGAACAAAAGCAAATGGGTTTTAGCTTGCAGAGCCAACAAAGTGTTCAAATTAAAATATCTATTTCAAGGTTATGATGAGGCTCTAGCAGTGGCACACTTAGCTTATTTTACACCCCAGAGAGAATAAGTTTTTAACATCTGTCCTCCTCTATGTGTTCAAATTGTTGTCAGTAATAATCATGGAAAGGTAATAATCACATTTTTTAAGTTTGTTCTTTACTTTTAAAACAAGTAATAGTGTACATTTACATTTTTAAAGATATTACTAAAATTCAGTTAAATACTTCATGCATGAACAAAAATTTGCACTTACCCTGAAAATTGCACATTGTATCCTTCTGTGTACTGTTTTATTTTTATTTTATTTTAGAGAAGGGGTCTCACTCCGTTACTCAACATGGATAAATAACAAAGAACACACACACACACACACACACACAAATAGGTAAATCTATCATATTCCAATTGCTGAACACAAAGACAAACAGAAACTCTTAGAGGCAGTTACAGAAAAAAACATACTGTATGCAGAGGAACAAAGATAATGATTACAGGAGACTTCTTGTCAGAAACCATGCAATCAAGGGGAAAAGAGAGTGACATCTTTAAAGGGCTGAAGAAATAAAAATGTTAACATAGAATTCTATACACAGCAAAATTATATTCCAAAAATAAAAAAAGAATTAAGGGTTTTATGAGGATATTCATTATAGCAGGGCTACCCTAAAGAAATGTAAAGGAAGTTCTTTAGACAAAAGGAGTATGATCTAGACATAAGCTTGGATCTACACGAAGAAATGAAGAGCAATGGAAACGGAATAAATTGAAGTATAATAACATTTATATTTTCCTTATTTTTAATTGCTCTAAAATATAACTGACGATCTAAAACAAAACTAATAGCAATATATTGCATGTTTAAATAAATGTGTGTATGTTTATGCAAAAGTAAAATGGCCTAAAAGATGAGAGGGAGGAATTGGGAATTTACTACTGTAAATTCCTAATATTACATGTGAAGTGGTATAGTGTTATTTGAAGGTAGACTCTGATCGATTAAAGATGTATAGTATAAACTCTAGGGCAATCACTAAAAATTAAAATGTATGTAAGTAGTAAAGAAAAGAGAATCATAAATAATGGTCAATTAACAAAAGAGAAAGCAGAAAAAAAATAGGAAAAAAACAAGAATCAAAAAAGCTAATAAAAAATTCTTAAAAAGTTGGCAGATTTGTATTCAACAATATCAAAAACCACATTAAATGATATCTCTTTAAACATACCAGTTAAAAGACAGACATTGTCAGGTTCGATAAAACAAGTGATACACAGCTATACATCATCTATCAGAAACTACTTTAAATATAAGTTGATAAGTTAAAAGTAAATGAATGGGAAAGGTATTCTATGCAAACACTAGTCAAATGACAGCTGGATTAGCTATACTGATAGTAGACAAAAACTTTAGGGCAAGGAATAACATCAAGAATAAAGAGGGATATTACACAATGAAAAAGTGGTAATTTGGCAATGAGATAAATGATCATAAATACACATGCACTTAACATAGCACTTAAAAACACATAAATTAAAAAATGACAGACTAAAAGGAGAAGAAGAAAAATCTTCAATTATAGTTGGAGATGTCAAACTCCTTTCTCAGTAATTGACAGAACAAGTAGACAGAAAATTACTGAGGATACAGAAAACTTGAACAAAGTTTTACCAACTGGACCTAATTGACAGTTATAGGACATTCCTCCAACAGGAGCAGAATATATATCCTTTTAAAATGCACAAGGAAAATGAAATAAGATGTCATATTCTGGACATAAAGGAAGACTTCGAAATTTAAAAGAAGAGCAATATTATCATATCATAATGGAATCAAACTAGAAGTCACAGAAATAAATTTGAAAAAATCCCCAAATATTTGGAATTTAAACAGCACACTTCTATATAACCCGAAGGTCAAAAGGAAATTCAAGGGATGTTGAAATACTTTGAACTGAATGAAAATAAAAATATAGCAAAATTTGTGGAATGCAACTAAAATAGCACTTGGAGAAAAATTTACAGCATTAAATGTTTATATTAGAAAAAATGAAAGGTTTAAAATTCATTTATACTTCTACCCTAGAAACTAGACAAAGAAGACCTAATTAAATCCAAAGTAAGGAGAAGGAAAGGAATATCATAGTAAAGATCAGAGGAAAAATTAATGAAATAGAAAAGAGAAAAACATCAAAGAAAGGTGATGAGACCAAAAGCTGGTTCTTTGAAAGTATTGATAAAGTTGATATCTTTAGCCAAACTCACCAAGAAAAATATAGGAAAGACAAAAATTATCAACGTCAGTGTGAAATATCATAGATAACAACTAATATTATGCATATTAAAAGGATAATAAGCTTATGTTATAGACAACTCTATGATTGTAAATGCAACAGCTTAGATGAAATGGGCCAGTACCTTGAAAGATGCAAGCTACCAAATTCAAGCAAAAAGAAATATATAACCTGAATAGCCCAATGCTGATGAAAGAAATTGAATCATAGTTAAACATTTACAAAAAATAGTATTCTAGGTACGGATGGTTTTACTAGGAAATTCTACCAAACTTTTAAAGACAAAATAATGCTGATTCGGTATAACTTCTTCCACAAAATAGAGGATAAGAGAACAACTTTCAAATCATTTCCTTAGGCCAACATTTTCCTTATACTAAAATAGACAAAGGCATTACAAGAAATAAAACTACATACCAATATAACTTAATGAATATAGACACAAAAATTCTCAGCAAAATATTAGCAAACAGAATCCGATATTTAAGGAAATTCATAAAAATCCTAATACTTAACAGCCAAATGGGGTATATCTCAAAGTGCAAGGCTGGTACAACATTCAAAAATCAACTAATGTATTTCACCATATTGACAAACAAAATACTGTTAAGATGGCAGTTCTAATTTTAGCTATAGAGTCAATGCAAACCCAATTAAAGTATTTGCAAACTTTTTGTAGATATCAACATGCTGATTTTAAAATGTATATAGAAAATCAGAGGAACTACAGAAGCCAAAATAATTTTTAGGAAGAGCAAAGTTGGAGTTCCCATAATACCTGGCTTTCCTACTTACAGTCACATACTTATAGTCACAGTCATCAAGACTGGGGGATAGTGGCAAAAGAATAAATCTGGAGTTAAACAAAGAGTTTTCAGATAGATACCAAAAGAGTAATTGTTAAAGAAAAAACTTGATACCTTGGGTTTAATTACAATAATAACCTTTTACTCTTCAAAAGATGCTGTTCAAAGGATGAAAGACAAGCCACAAATTGGGAGAAAATATTTGCAAATCACATTTGTTTCAATGGACTTATTCCCAGGATAAAAAAACAAAACAAAACAACCTCAAATTTCAACATTAAGAAAAAAGTCATATGAAAATGGGCAGATGAAGATAGATGGATTGCAAATAAGCATATGAAAGGATATTCAGTATCATTAGGAGATGCGAGTTATGCTGCCACAAGCTAAGAAAGGCCCAGGATTGCCTGCAGCCACCAGGAGCCAGGAGAGATGTGTGGAACAGTTTCTTCCTCAGAGCCTCCAAAATGAACCAACCTGATTTCAGGCTTTGGCCTTCCGAACTGTGAGAGAATTAATTTCTGTTGGTTTAAGCCACCAAGTTTGTGGTACTTTGTATGGCAGTCTCAAGAAACTAATCCATAACAGATAACTTATTTTGAAAAATGAAGTGTTTTTGAAGCCATATTATTGACACTGTAAGAGAAACCACCTTGTCACAATAATACAGCAATCTCATTCCCTGAGGCCTGCCAAAGTCTTACTAACCTTGGAAAAATAGTGAAAATTGTCTGAAAACTGTTTTCTTTTTGAAAATATTATATATTTATCTTCAAATAAGGTTACGTAGCCTATTACTTGATAATTCTTGACAGTCAAAAATCAATGTTTATTCTGTTAGATTTTTTAAGTGGGGAGAGTGAGTCATGGAGACCTTCCCTGGGGCATGAGGTTAAGAAAGAACATAAAGGCAAATGAATGTCCTACATTAGCTGCCGTGTTTGCCTCCAAAAAGATGCTAAAGGAGAATTTGAAAACATTTAAGTATCTGATGCAGTGTTAGTCTAAGGGTGTGGCTAAAATGCTAATACAGGTTATAGGAAAAAGGGACCCCTAGTAAAAAAAATTGTAAATTCTAAGCCAAATAAAGTTAAATAGCTTTTACATAATGGGACATCTGAGGGTCTTTAGTGTGCCAATATATATCATGATAAATTAAAAGAAGAATATAGCAAGATTCTTTCCCATGTTTATTTTACCCTAGAATCTTTTATTTGGGGAATTTCATGAAACTAGGTCTTTATGGACCCACTTTGGGGAATAAGCACCTAAGAATATTGCTTATTTTGATGCCTTATTGAGTCAATTTGGGATGGATGGGTCTCTCCCTATCCTCTATACATTTACTTTACTCCCCCCTGTTTTTAACCCTCCCCTTGAAAAATAATATATAACCTTTGACCCACAAACCATTGCCCATCTCTGCTGTGTATACTTTAGATTCAAATCTAAGATGCCCCATCCAATATTAAGAAAAATCGAGTAGTCTTTTATTCTTGATTCATCAAGTCATTACTACCGTAATTCCTTATCTTCTCAATCATTTCCATTTTCTGTGCTGTTAATATGAAGCCTTCTTATTGGGATTAACTATAAGAAATAGCTGATACTCCACTTATAAAATTGCCCATTTTGTGTGGTTCAACCTAATACCCTAATGTTATTAAAGAGTCAATAGAGTTTCCAAGATGCTTAATTTACCAAAAAACTTTAGCCACTTCAAGAATTTGGCTTAATACTTTTATAAATAGACTGGATGGTTGACAGGGGAGATCATTTATGCTTATAAATGATACCAAATTGGCCAAGATTGACAATATCACGTGGGGCCAGACAGGAATGCAAAGTTATGTAATCAATTTGACAGAGTAATGTGCACTGAATAAAATGAAGTTCAATTAGGGTATTTGCAAGATTTTGTTTGTAAAATAGAATAATTAATTTAACAAATGCAACAGAAATAGAAAATTTGCGTGGACTGGATCACATGAAGAGGAGTTTTAAAGTTACAGCCAATTACAGATTTAGGCTTTGCGGAACATGCCCAAATGGGCAACCTCTCAGCTACTCATTCTCACTGACCATCTGGACTTCATCCTGTGGATTTTGGCTGCCACGTTGAATTGACTGTTGGCACCGGATCAGTGATTTCATTCCATGTGGCCTATGAATTTCGAGCATTAAGACATAGTGTTATTATCTTGAGTAATGTAAGAATTCTCTCCTTACAACCTATTCAAATTCTGCTTCACTTTCAAGGCCCAGTTAATGCTCACGGAAGTCTTCCTTCTTATTTCTAAAGATCATAGACTATAGTGCTCAACTTAACCCAAGGTGATAATCACTTCTGGCTAACATGAGCTACTTTGTATATGAGGCTGACTTTGAAGTTTGTAAGTTCTTTGAGGACAAGGGCCAACATGTTTTGCACTTCCGTCAGACTAATGTGCAGTCAAAAAACTTTAGTAGGCTTTATCAGGCAGGACTTAATAAAGTTACTGATCACAACAATAGAGATGACATTGTCATGAAGCAAAATGACAATTGAGAGCATTAAAGATTGAGAAATTTCTGTGGAGGTAGATGAATATGATACAAAATATATACACATATTTTTAAATGTCAGTCTTATGCCAAGACAGTATTTAATATATCCATAAAATTTCATTACATGTTTAATTCAAATAAATATGACGCTAATGTTTAGTGGAGCTTCATGTAAGCTTCCTCACTCAGGGCTTGTGAGTTAAGTAGAAATAATTTCAGTAGAGTTAAGTAGAAATAATTAAAGTACGGTTAAGTAGAGTTAAGTAGAAATAATTTCTGCTGGGCTTTTTTCTCTTAAATGATGAGGGTGGAATATTTTTTTTTTAGTGCTGAATTTTTGGGACCATGTAATTTATTAGACTTTTGTTGTATTACCCTTATGAATTAATTTAATATTTTAATAATCATTTATCAAAGTTTATTATTGAAATTAAATTCTCATATTACATTGTACTTTACATAATATCATTACCCTTCAGCCACAGTGATACAAATGTGTTTGAATTTATTATAGCTCGGTTCTCATCCAACGTCACTCTTAAGAGTTTTAGTTCCAATATGGTTTCCTTTGGAAAACAAGTCTAACTGGATTTTGTTCAATCCTCAGGCCATGGGAAGTGTGACTGTGGCAAGTGCAAATGTGATGAGGGATGGTCTGGAGACGCTTGCCAGTACCCGACTAACTGCGACCTGACAAAGAAAAAAAGTAACCAAATGTGCAAGAATTCTCAAGATGTTATCTGCTCTAATGCAGGTAAGAATGATATCCTGTGAAAATTCTCAAGTGAAATAATCAAATTTTGTTTGTAATGGAAATATGTAGGCATGGAGAAAGTCAAACCTCTGAGTGAGACTGCTTTTAGTATATTTTTTAGAAGTGAAATCCGGATAAATCAATAGGAGAAAAAAATGTCATCTTGCTGAGACTGGCAAGTTTGATACTCTCCAGCTGTTCCAAATGCCTCCTTCTAGCAGGATATTCACTGGAAACAACACCCCAACAACATTTTATGTAAATTGTGAGCCATGATTTTAAATACTGGATTAAATCTTTTAAAAAGGATTTATATAAACTGACTTAATTATTTTCTGTTACAGAACAAGGGTGCTTTGAATTTATACCTTCACATCAAAATAGAACCAAATCTTTTAAATTGGGTAGAAGTTTCAGATGTACTGGTTGTAAAGGTCATTGAAGAATATAGTGACAACAAGATTTTTTGTTTGAACAAATTTTTTTTGTATTTCATAGAATTCACTTAAAAATATGTCTTAGATAATTACAGAGAAGCTTTTAAAATTAACTAGCAAAACCATATAAAATAAAACAGTTGCAGTTTAGGATTCAATGACATTTAGACAATATTATTGTAAGTAAATACTCTTTGAATATTTGGCCATGTGGAGCCTCAAAGTCAGTTTTTCTCAACTATGGTTGAACATGAACATCCCAAGGGAAAAGTAATAAAATATCAGTGATCATGTCCTGCACCAGAGGTTTCTGCTTTGGAGCGTGGCCTGGACTTCTGTGGTCTTTCAAAGCTCTCTGAGTGATTCTAATGTAGATCTGGGGTACAATACATTGCCCTACATACTAATGGTAAGGGTTTGACTACATGAATGAATAGTTGCCCTCCTAAAGCTCACATTGTTGGTAGGGCCCTTCAGCAACCAGAACCAGGATTTTTCCACAGTCAGATTGTGACGAATTGCTCAATGTAGATTAAACTCAGTGAGGGTGTTTTGTTGATAGGAAGTAGGACCATACCCAAAGTGAGGTGTTAGTGGATCAGTTGGGAACCAAGATAAATGGTTTTAGCAGTCAGGTCACTTTCTGTGTTTGTAATGTTCTCCTCACTTCTCTCCAGCACTTCACATTTTCTTTTCTCTCAGTAGGATTTCTCTACCTCCAGTTCAAAACACTCGCCCTCCAAACGTGTGTGCGCACACACACACACACACACACACACACACACAGCCTATAGTCTCTTTTATCTTGAAAAATTTATTCTTTTCAAACTTCTTTCAGTAACAAGACTTGAATTCTGTTTTGGATTTGAATTCTCTGTTTTTGGATTTGTTTATTGTTTGTTTGCAAATAAAATCCAGGTATTTTTTAAAAAATAGTACGTGATAACCAAATAGGGGTTACTCTAGGAATCCAAAGATGTTTCAACATTAAGGAATCTAAACATGTACTTCCCCACATTAACATGTCATGAAGGAGAAAATATACAGAATTGTTTCAATAGATGACAAAATATATTTGGTAATATATTTGTACCTCTTTCTATGACATTGATACAATAGTTTTATTTACTCTATCTTTCATAGTCTAATTTTGTCAAGTGACCCAATAATGGTCTTTATAGCATTTCCCCCCTCCTAACAGTCCCCAGTTTATGGAAAATGTGAGGTTTACTTTTCATCACTGTTTAGCCTTCTTTAATATGGACCATTTCCACAGACTTTAGCTTTAAAAGCATTAAAATTTTTGAACAAAATGGCCCCCACCTTTCTTAGAAAACTAAAACGTTACTCATTTTGGATTTTTCTGATGCCTCTTCATTATTAGATTCATACTATACACTCCCAAGTGAAATAAGAGATAGATGATTTTGTGTTCTCAAGATGCTTCCTCTGGAAGGGCATGATATCCATCTGCTCTCGTTGGTGAGGTTAGTTTTGATCAGCTAGTCAAGGTGTTGTCTGATGTCTCAATTCTGTTATTACTGAGTTACCCTTTTCACAAATGAACAGTCTGTGGGGAAACACTTTGAAACCATATATATATAGCATATATATATGCACGATATATATATATATATATATATGCAAGATATAAATATATCACATTCCTCATAAAATTACCCTAAATTTATCATCCATTGATGACTCTCCCCTGATCCAGTGTTCACAATGATGATTAGAATATGATGATTTATGAACTCCAACATTCTCTCCATATTTTACCAGTTGGCACTCACAAATGAGAATTCTCTCTCATTTGCCAATTAGTTGATATTTCATTTACTTAGTGATTTATTATCAGTCTGGAAACACAATTCCTACTATTTCAATGATTTATTATTCATTTCTGCACATAATTATTCTGGCACACAGGTTGTTCCAGATTAGTTATCGAAGCCCCTTCAGGATACTGTTTGTGTCCTTGTGACATGTCTCTGTCGTTTTTGTTTTGTTTCATTTTTAGCAATTCTTTACTTTCTGACATAACGAAATATGCCAGGGTCTCATTGTACCTGTGTTGCCACTGCTTTGGAAGCAGCCATTTCTTCACAGAGCCCTAATTCCTTTTAGTGAATAATGATATTAGAATAAAAATTGTAACCATAAAAATCCAAACAATATTTGAAAATAGTTTATGTAAGTTTCCTTCCTACTCCTGTCCCCACTCCCCTGGTTTTCTTTCCCAGAAGCAGACTGTTGCCAGTTTGTATGTATCCTTTTAAAAATATTCTATGAGCTCTTAATTTCTTTGAAAACATAATTATATTGGAGTTTTTTTTTTAAAAAAAAGAATAAAAATTATAAGCACTAGGGATGTTTATTTCTACTGGAGTGTATTCACTTCTTGGCTCTTTCTGCAGACAGACTAGTATAAAAAGGTAAACTCCGGCATAACACAATTTTTTTTTAAAGAGTTTATTTGAACAAACAACAATTCATGAATTGGACAGCTCCAAACCAGAGTGGTTAAGGAGCTCCACTGAGAGAATGCAAAAGGGAGGCTTTTATAAGATAAACACAAAAGTAAAGCAAAGAAAAACATTTGATTGGTAACAGTTATAAAGTTGCCTCGTTTGGTCTATTCTGTAGGAAAGTCCCTAGTTATATAATTATAACTTTGTTGGTTGCTTCTGATTGATTGAGGTTAAGTTGTATTGACCTCAATATAGGCATTTCTTTAATATAGGCATTTATAAGAAATAGGTCAAGTAAATTTTACTTATTTTTTCAAATCAAGCAAGAGTATGGTCACTTATGAAGCCTGACTGGCATTATCTACTCAGGGATTCCTCAGAAGATTGGAGGATGCAGTCAAATGCTATGTTTATAAGCTACTTGGATTTCTTTTATTTTCTGCCCTTTATTGTGGTTATGGTATGCATTTGAAGTACAATTGAGTTTATCTATCTCAGATTGCTTTCAGTTTTAGGTTTTTAAAAATCCCTTCTCATCTTCATCAATATACATTTTATAATGTGTAGAACACTAACATGCTTCCAAAAGTCAAACTATGCAAAAAAGCATAGTCCAAGAATCATCACTCTCTTCATGAAACCTATCACCTTACTTACCCTCAACTTTATAGGTAACCAGCTTGACTGCTTCCTACCTTATCTGTGTATGTTTCTTTTTTAAAGATGGATAGACACATGTATGTGTTATTTTTCATCTCTTTCCAGTGCAGATGGTAGCACACTATAAATGCTCTTCTGCACGATGCCTTTGTGACTCAACATTATCTCCTGGAATTCACTCCATATCAGTTGGTAGAAATCTTTCTCATTCTTTTCCCAAAAGCATAGTGCTTAATTCTATGTATGTGACATATTTTATTCAATCTCCTATGCTTGAGCATTTAGACAGTTTCCAATATTTTGAAATTGCAAATAGCAATGCCCAGAATGATCTGGTGCATATGTAATATTTTCATATTTTTAGAGATGTATCTTCAGGGTAAATTACCAGAAGTGAGATTCCTGGTCCAAAAGGTAAATTCATACTCAGGATTACATTTAATCTTTTCTTTTTAATTTATTTTCATCTCAGTATCTAAGCCTTTCATGGTTTACTTTGGCAATCTCATTTTCACTGGTCTGTCTTTTAATATTTACTTCCACCAGCCTAGTTCAGGACCATTCTCCTCAGATTGCATTAGCCTATGGGTTCGCCCTTTCATATCACATTGTGATTTTCTGGAAGTGGCTTAGAGTAGAAGAGGAGGTAAATGGAGTGTGGAATAAGGAGAATGAGGTAGAGCTGTTGACTGAAGAGTTCCAGAAGCTGACTCTGTTGGGGCCCCAGAAAGGTGAGGCTCAGTGTGCCAAGTGCGATGAGGTCCAGCACCCCTACAAAGGATGCAGGCTGGTGTATGAGTCTGGTAAATCATCCTGGATAGAGTCTGCTATCTTAGGCACTATAAAAAATCAGAGCTAAAATAATCTAGTGTAAAGCAGAAGACCAGTCCTAGAGACTGAGTTAACTGGCAACCAAGAAAGAGAAGCAGTATGACACAGCATGAGCACAGGAGTCTGGCACTTTTGCCTGGGCTTCCATATGCCATGTCTTGGAGGCTCAGTTGTGAATTCTACTTGATGAGTGAGACAGGAAGTCTCTGAGCTGTTGTAAACTTCCCACATCAGCCAGGAATGGTTCCGATGTGTGGATGAGAGTGAGCCTGCCTGTGGAATTGCAGAATTCAGAGGCAGAGCCTGTTCCTTCCCACCTTTTCTGGCAAAAAAAAAAAAAAAAAAAAAAAAAAAAAAAAATATATATATATATATATATATATATATATATATATATTTATATAAAACCCCCCAAAACCAGCTTCTGCATCCATAGCCCTAAACAAGTTACTCTCTGCTCCCAAACTGTAAAAGGGTCCTGGTCTTCCCACAAATAAAATCCAAAATCTGGTTAGGAGCAGTGGCTCACACCTGTAATCCTAGCATTCTGGGAAGCCGAGGTGGGAGGATCATTTGAGCTCAGGAGTTTGAGACCAGTCTGAGCAAGAGCAAGACCCCATCTCTACAAAAAATAGAAAAATTAGCTGGGTGTCACGGTGCATACCTATAGTGCCAGCTACTTGGGTGGCTGAGGCAGAAGGATTGCTGAAGCCCAGGAATTTGAGGTTGCAGAAAGCTATGATAACATCACTGCATTCTAGCCTGGGTGACAGAGTGAAACTCTGTCTCAAAAAACAAAACAAAACAAAAATTAAAATCCTTCACGATATTCTTGATCGTCTCTTGTTTGCCTTTAACCTGCCTTTAAGCATGAATTACAGCATTGGGTTTCAAATAACAAGAAAATGAAGTTTAATAAAAGTAAAATTCATGTAAGTATTTTCAAGATAGAAAAATAAACTCAAATTCTGCAAAGTCACCATTTATATGGTGACCCTTTTTTTCAAACTTAAGCCAGACTCTTCACTGTTCTTTAATTTTCCGTTCTTATTCCTTATCCCAGGCTTTTTCCTTGACATCAAAAATCTCCTTTTCATCTCCACTTGTTGGAATCCTATTCATATATCAGGTACCAACTCAAGAATTTACTTCTTCACTCTGCCTCTCCTCCTTCCCAAAGCCAGACCAAGGTTTATAATTTCGATATAGCGTTTGCCACAGATCTGTTAAAAATATTTCTGTGTCATGTGTCTTAGGTTATATATAATATATGTGGTAATAAGTGTGTGTGTGTGTGTGTGTGTGTGTGTGTGTGTAAAACCAAAGGACACATGACACAAAGGCATTTGCAACAGATTTGTGGGAAATGCTATATAAAACTTATTGATTGATTATCTCTTTCTTCTTGGTCTATGATTTACTTAATTTTAATCATCTCGTTATTTCTTATAACACCTAGTATTTTGCCAATAACATACTAAGTAACAAGACAGTTTAATAACTGAGTCTGTGGGTAGTTCAGAGGCAGAATGAATAAATGTGAAAATAAAAAAGAAGGGTGATAATTAGAGAACAAAAATTGGATGAACCAATAGCATGAATTACAGCATTAGATTTCAAATAACAAGAAAATGAAGTTTAATAAAAGTAAAATTCATGTAAGTATTTTCAAGGTAGAGAAATAAACTCAAATTTTGCAAAGTCACCATTTATATGTAACTGTGAGAAAAACTCTTATAGATAATAACAAATCGCAAGTGATCTGGGTAATAGAAGCATGTAGAAGGTCAGAAAACGAAGATGTTGTTGGGGTCCATAAATACAAGGTGAGTATGGAGAAATATTTGGAAATATGACTGTTGTATTCAATATCTTAATGGGAGAAGAGAAAGAACCCTAAATTCTCTGAAAGCCCACTATGTACTAAGCACAGCAGTGTTTCTAGAAAGATACGTAGGTGATATATTTATCACTTGGTCCTCACAGCAGTTCTATGACATAGAGATTATTTGTGGATATGGAATCTGAGAATTGGAGGTGAAATTAATGACCTCAAAAATGCACAGCTAGTAAGGATTAAAAACCTGGATTCAACCACACATCTACTGTAGTCAGAAATCTATGCTCCTTCCAGTACGCCACATATAGAATTGCCAATATCTGGTAGTACAAGCCAAGTATCAATAGCATCTTTGGTTTCCTCTCTTCCTTCAACCATCACACCCAGTCAGTCACCAGATGTTATCTACTCCTTCTCCTGAAAATATGCCCAAATGTATTTGCTTCTTTCTAAACTCACTGCCATCATCTGTCTCCAGCCTCTATCTTCTTTCCTGCAGACAAATGCAACAGCCTCTTAACTCATTTCCTCATGTCCACTTTTGCTTCACTTCAGTTTGTTCTCTACACGACAGCCAAGGTAACCTGATAAAAAGGCACACCTGATCATGGGACCCCCTTGTGAGAACACATCTATGTCTTCCAATTATTCTTGGACTAACGTTGGAAATCTTTAACATGACCTATAAGATGTCCATAAACTACACCATTAGTTGCTTTACTCATTTTATGCCACTTTTTCGTGTTATTTTGTGTACTTCAACCCAGTTTGATTTTTGTCTCTCTTGTATCCCCTTTTATCACAGAGCTTGTGCTATGGTCTCTTGCTGGAAGTGAGCCCATTCACCATCTCACCACTCTTAGCCATGTTTTTGGCTTTCACTTCCTCAGGCACTCTCTGTCTTTGACCTTTAGCCCTTGCTATGTGCTTCTGCAACACTTTGCACTTCTCTGTTTATTTTATCACATTGGTTTTCACTTACATAAAACTCTGAGAGGAAGATTGTGGCTTACTTCATCCCCTGTGGGATTTTCAGAATTTGGTGTGGTTTCTGGTAAGTGATAAAGTTTCAATTGATATATGTTGATTGCTGTCATGATCAGTTAAAACTTGAAAAATATACATTAAAAAGGAAGTTCCTCAACTGGCCCTTCTACCTCTCAAGATCATTTGAATGCAGTATTACTTTCAGTGAAATCACTCTTGGGGAGATGTAGTAAAATCTGCAGACTTGAGTATGTGGCTTGTGGTAGACCAGATGACTCCAGTGCCTCAGCTGCCTTGAAAATTTGGTGAGGTTCCATGAATCTAGGCCTAAGAAATGACATAGAGATGGAACTCTGGTTCCATTGCTTTAAGAACACCTATATGAGTATCAGTTAATGCTGAGGATGTGAAATTATCTAGGACATATGAGGTTTTCATTTATGCATTTGATAATGAATTATTTCCACAAATATTTATTATATAAATAATATGTTCAAACATTGTGCAAAGCATTGAATAAATACTGGTGAGGAAGATAAGCAAGGTTATCCCCCTCACAAAGCCTAGAATTTCTGCTTTAGTTCACTTCAGACCCAGGTATAATCAGAAGATACTCATTCATGCATTGGTTGGATGGACATGAACCAAAGTAGCTCTGCACTTGGAGAGGTCAAATTTACATCCATTAAAATATTAGAGATCAATAATAAGAGCTGTGTGTTATAAAATATAATTGCTATACTACAGTAATCTCAAGGAAGAGTAGCTTGCTTTTTACCTCATCATGCCTATAAATATACATAATTAAAATATTAAACTGATTTAAATTATCTACCCTCTTGAAAGAGACAGGATAAAAATTCATTAATTATAATTTATATGCATGTAACAGTCTTTTCTTTGTTTTAATGGTTTAGGTACATGTCACTGTGGCAGGTGTAAGTGTGATAATTCAGATGGAAATGGACTTGTTTATGGTAAATTTTGTGAGTGTGATGATAGAGAATGCATAGATGATGAAACAGAAGAAATATGTGGAGGTATGTATATTGACTCTGTAGAAATTCATAAAAGAATCTGCTTTTGCACCTATTTCATTGTATTTTCATCTCTGTATAAATTTCTGCCCTAGGTATACTAATTCAATTTAAACTTGTGTTTGTTTGGAAAACACTTCACATAAGGAGAGTTAGACTAGGGCATTAAGAGTAGACTAGTACTTTCCAAATGCAAACTGAATTGTCCCCAGAGAGAGCCTTATCATTATGGCAACTGGCCAACTGCATAGCTCTGAAGTAGTCCTAGTAGAATGCCACCTTCTCTGCTCACCTTAGCCACTATTATTCTATGTTCTCCTCCCTGAGCTGTATGTTTTAATTTCATTTTTTTCCCCTTTCTAAACCAAATACCTTTAGATAGTCTCCTGTTCTACTGAGACATTGAAGGGCAATAAGATTATTAGCCTAGGGTTTACCTCTCCCCACCCCACCCACTCCACACTTGGATAACATTTTTCATGACCTTTTCTATATACCACTGTAGCTCAGTCCATTTTCCTGTTGTACCAGTTCTCACATGTTTGCTAGTGCCAAGTTCTGCTGTAAGTGCTTTATGTTCATTATGTTAAGTTTCATAGCATCACTCTAGGGTGGGAATTATTTTTATCTATGCAGACAGATGTGGAAACAGGGCCTTGGAAAAATTAGGTAACTTACCCAGGGTCGTTGCACCAATCCTGGTAGAATTTAGACTTGTGTCTGTGTGACGCCGAAGACTGTGCTCCTGCCCCCTCACCATTCGGAACGGTGTCAGTGCCTCAGAGTTGAGAGCTCCACAGGAAGCGTCCCTCCTCACCACCTGAAGTTTTCTTCTCTTTTGCTTACCTAACTGCAAGCCTGTACCCGGAGTTTCAATTTGCAGCCTTGACTAGCACTGGAAAAGGAAAGTAGAAAGCAGTGAGGATCACTTCTGTTTACGTAAATTCTTCTCTGCTATTGTTAAACTTATATTTGACTCATATCTGAGTGAAATCATATCCAAGTCTTGCACTTGGAAAGGGTGGTTTTAGAACAGTATTTCCCCAGAAGGACTGGGGGTAGATGAAGCCTTGAGGAACCAGAAGGCCCTGAGAAAGTGCCACTTGCATGTGACAAGCTTGTCCCTTTGATTACATTTCTGTAGCTTCGATGCCTGTGGTCATCCAGATACTCTCATTTTAGGCCCACTTGGTTCTT
Organism: Indri indri; assembly: GCA_004363605.1. Taxonomy (NCBI): domain Eukaryota; kingdom Metazoa; phylum Chordata; class Mammalia; order Primates; family Indriidae; genus Indri; species Indri indri. The sequence goes on from RJWJ010017508.1 coordinate 27,097, forward strand.
TCTCCTTGGTCTTCTGGCTGCACAACGCACCAGCATAAAACAAACACAAAAATCTTCTGTTCATTTTTCTAAGCCAGTGACCTAATCTAGGTGCTATTCAGACAATTCTCTCCTAAAGAGCTTAGTCCAAAATAATTAGATCAATTGGATAAATCCACCCACAAATATTATGTATTTGTCCTCTGGATGTTTCATTTCCAATTATTACAGAACAGGAAAGAGGAAGGGAACATTCTTTTGGGCCACTGTGTTCTGATACACACCACCAAAGCAAAGTCTATTTGCATTTATAAATATAAAAATCTAGCTTGAAACAACACAGCAGTAAATGTTTTACTCTCAACATTTCTACTGTTATTTCCATTTGTTTGAGGCTTAAGCAATTTCATGGTGCAAAGTCTGACCAAGGACACCAGCACTCCAGTAAACACCCTCTGGGGGTGACATTGCCTTGGATTGTAAATCTTTCCATGTGTCATTCCCATGAAACCAATCTGTTGAGAGATGATTCTACAGTCCATCAGTGAAGCAATAAAAAAAAGGGATTTTCTTGCTTTATCAGTTTACACAAGGCAAAGAATTATGTTTATTGTCTGGCATGTGTATTGGCCTGAAGCATACATTCTATCTGAATTATGCATACATATCTTGTCACAATATTTTCATTTGAGTTATATGGATATCTGTTTAATTTTTCATATCTGCATATAGGTATAGCTTTACATGATTTTTGTTTCCTTATTCACCTGGAACTCAGTGATTTCTTAGTAAAACCCTAATTCAATACTGAATTTTATAAATATTCAAAGAATCTGGGTGTGTGTAATGTAGATTTGTGGTAATTTGTTAATATCATGGTAATCCTTACATATGTGGCCCCTTCTGTATAAATTTCCTGAAATTACAGAGAAAATAAATTCTGCAGTCTAATAAGTTGATTGATCTTACAAAGCCTGACTCCTAGAAAAAGCAATTAGTACACAGTCTTGCTTTTTTCCAGTGCAGTCTTTGAATTCCTGAGGCTTGTGTTATAGCACCAGAAAATAGTGTTTTTGCATGTACAGGTAGAGAGATCTTTTCAAGTTAATAAAAGGTAGAGATGATATATTTTGTTAGTGATAAAATCATTTGATATACTTTGCATTTGCTTTAGTAAACATATTTAAAATTAAAATTTGTTATAAAAATGGTCATTGTATGTTAGGTTAAGAAGTTATTTTCCATGAATACCCCAAGTATAGCTCATTTAGACAGAAAACATGGCATTGTGTGCTTTGGTCTCTGTCTCTTTCTCTGTCTCTCACTGTAGCACTCTTTCTCTTCATCTCTCTTTCTTTCGATTGTATGTCTGCTTTATGGAAGTCTCATCTGCTAGACATGAATAACGTAGGAGACCAAAATATTCTCTTGTGTTTCCTGCTTCTTATGTGAGTTTTACAGGCCCTAGTAATGAAAATATGCTATTAAGAGAAAGAAAAATAGCCTCACAGTCAGTTTGCAAGGGCATTTGGCTATAAGAGAAGAGAGATGGATGACCAAAGATTTTAGCCATAGACCTATAAAACACAAACTTCTATAACACAGAAAGAATAGACTACAAAAGCAAAACAAGAACAAGGACATACATTATGTTTAGGTGACACAACTATGAAGAAGAGAGAGCACAAGAAGTGAATTTGGGATAAATGCAATCTTTGTGGAAGTTGTAGAAGAATTGCTAGACATGGATGGGGAAAGCAATGATGTGACAATGGGCAGGTCACAGGTTATAGAGAGGTGGGAGCTGAAAGGAGCATCTGAACACACAGTGATGGGTGCCCTTACAGGTAGGATGGGAATTTGATTGTGAGACCAGGGGTTCTTGCCATTTTATTGATCTAAAGGATGACTAAACATTGACAAGGCTAAAAACCTCTTTTCAAGATGGTGGAACATAACAACTTGTGGGACACAGTTGAATGAAAAGATGAATGTTTCCTCTGGTTTAAAAAAATTTTTGGTCATTAATAATGTGTATCTAAGTAAATATGCAGCATTGGTTTCTCAGTAGTTGATTTCAAATGAAATATTTGAAAGACAAATTTAAGAAATGTCCTTGGAGTGAATACTTAGATACATTTGAGTTTGATGTCTGCATTTGAGATGGAAAAGTAATAGACCTTAACAGCCTTTCATGTCATGTCTTTTAAAAATACCTATATTTCAATCAGCTCCCTGTCTAGGCAAAGTTAAAGGACACTTTGGCTTGTGTTATTTGTACAATTATGCAGCTATAGGTGCAAGTATGATATTTTGAGGGGAAACTATATAATTTGATTGTTTTAAGCAAGGAATGTGAAGCTACTATATTATTTCAGAAGGCAAAAATGATCACAAAGAGGTAGAAAGTTAATTCTGCTTTTAAAAGTTGCTTTTCTCCTCACTGTATAAAATTCATTTTGGGTAAAGGCCATGGGAAGTGTTACTGTGGAAACTGTTACTGCGAGGCTGGTTGGCATGGAGATAAATGCGAATTCCAGTGCGATATCACCCCCTGGGAAAGCAAGCGAGGATGCACATCTCCAGATGGCAGAATCTGCAGTAACAGAGGTGTGTCATTCATACATGGTACTACATAGTTGGGAGGAAAACAAAGCTCTTAATTGTTAACACTCTTTTTCTCTGTGTTTCCTTTAGTGTGGGAGGAAGTCATCTTTTATAATCATTTACTTTGATGTAAATCAACATTTACTGTACTAACAGTCTCCTCTGTCTTTTTTTTATTGAGTAGAAAACAGAAAGGTAAGGAAGTTGCTGTCATTCTTTAAGCTTTGCTGAGCAAATAGTTAACATAGGGGCTGTAATTTCTTTGGCGGCCATCCACAAATAGCACAGTGCAGCTAAAAGGCAGTTATTGTAGATACTTCTGTTAAATGTCTCTTGACTAACAGAACCATCTACAGCATGAGCATCTAATTATCCAGAGAGCATTCAGAAAACCCTCTTGTCTTAATTATGAGTAAATTGAAGGCTTGGTTGAAATGCAGAATTGATATAGACTAATTTAACTTCTATATGTAATAATAAAAATATGATACTGAACACAATATATGTGGAAATTATGTATCGAATAGCCATATGAAATTTAGACTAGCCTTAAATAGGAATTTAAAAAATATATTAATATTACTAAAATATAAAGTTAATTAACTGAATATTGATATCAAACCAAATAGTTTTAACACTGTAAAAATCCTTAAAAATCCTTGTAATTTTTCCCTTTGTCTGCTGTGGGGATAGATAAAAGAGAGCCAGGCTGGACTTTCCATTCCCTACTCGATGACATAAATAAGTGGCCATATTTTCCTTTATAAAATTATAAAATCTAGATAGCTGGAAGACTATTTTTTTTTCATTTCTGTAAATGTATGGTGTATTTAATAGGTAATGCTCACACACTGCCTTTTAAAAATTGACATAGATGAGTAAAAGGTGCCCCAGTTCTTTATATGGACAGAAGAAAGCAAAAGGCCTGAACCTGGAACAAAAATCATAAAGAAAAGTTCTTTTTTTACGTAGACTAGATCTTACTATGTATCACACGAATTCACTTTTTGTTTTCTTTTAATATATAAGGATGTGTTTTCTGGTTAAGTCCTTTCTATTTAATGGGGTTCATAGTCTCCCTTTGGCAGTATGTGAAGCTTGAGCTGGGTTCTGATTTGGACATCTGGTGGAGGCAGCCTGGGAAGTGGCTTACCTGCGAGAGGCTCATAGTTCCTGAGATCCAGGGGTACATGAAGGCAGGGCAAGGGTGGGCGCTGAGACGAGTCCTTTTTTTTTTTTAGAAAGTACCACTCCTGTCTACGCTGGAACCGGTTCCTTACCATTGCTTCCCTAGGGGGCAGAGAGACACTGGTCCCTGCACACACCTACCTCATCTTCCTTTCTGGTCCATCTTCTGGGCTGCGGACACAACCAACTGGTCGTAGAATAAATGTCCTCCATTGTCCACGCGGTTTATTCACAGTTTCACATTGCACCACTTGACACATGCCTGAGAGGCTGCTGCTTCGTCAGCTCTGCATGGCTGGTGACCCCTGCTCCTCTCCTATTGACAACGTTTATACTAGTATGTCAGCAATGCATATCCATCTTTTATTTATTCATTTATTTTATTTCAGGATATTATGAGGGTACAAACATTTTGGTTACATTTTATGTCTTTGCCTCACCCAAGTGAAGGTTAGAGGCATGCCCTTCCCCTCTACAATGCTCACCGCATCCATTAGTTGTGAGTTTACCCACCTCAACCCCCTAATCCCTGTAGAATATTACTGCCATGTGAGCACCATAGTGTTAATCAGTTAGTGCCAACTTGATGGCAAGTACAAGTGGAGCCTATTCTTCCGATCTTGTGATACCTCACTTTGGATAATGGGCTCAAGCTCAATCCAGGAAAATATAAGAGGTGCTAGATCACTGTTGTTTCTTATAATTGAGTAATATTCCATTGTATACATATACCAAATTTTAATAATCCACTCATGAATTGATGGGCACTTGGGTTAGAGAAATGCAAATCAAAACCACATTGAGATATCACCTAACCCCAGTGAGATTGGCCTCTATCAAAAAATCCCAAAACAACAAATGCTGGTGAGGATGTGGAGAGACAGGAACACTCTTACATTGCTGATGGGACTGCAAATTAGTGTAACCTCTGTGGAAAAGAATTTAGAGATACCTCAAAGAGCTAAAAATAGAAATACCATTCGATCCAGCAATAGCACTATTAGGCATTTACCCAAAAGAACAAAAGATATTCTATAATAAAGACATCTGCACCCAAATGTTTATGGAAGCACAATTCACTATTGCAAGGATGTGGAAAGAACTCATGCCCATCTTTTAAAATCCAGATACTAAGGTAAGGTATAAAGGAGAATAAGCAAATGACCCATATTCTTAACATCCAGATATAACCTTTTACATTTTAGTACATGGCCATGGCCTTTCAGTCTGTATTTATTTGCTTATTTGTTTATTTAAATTCACTTGTATGGTTTCTCCTCCCCTCATATTTTCTTCTTGTTTAATATGAAAACTGACTCATACTATGCATAATGATTTGTCATTTGATTTTTTATTTTATAATATATTTTGCTTATCTTTCTATGTTCACAGAGCAAAAACCTAGTTATTACTCTTAATGGTGGCTTTGTAGTCCACAATGTGTGTGTACCATTACTGCACTGATTACCCATGGATCAATATTTTGGTCCCTAGTACTTTTTTCAATAACAAAAATACAACCGCATTTTATATTTCCGAGCATGTACTTTGTGTACTTTTCTGTTGGATACTTTAATTGAAGTGGACTACTTTGCTAAATAATGCACATCTAAAAAGTACATAGTGTGAAATTGCTAGGCAGAAAGTTCTACCATTTTATACTCTATTTCAGATCAGGAGAGTACCTGTTGTCCCACACCTATACTAACTTTGGATCCTAGCAGCCTTCCTCACCTCTGACAACCTGACATCCAAAATGATTCTACTCACTATTGTTTGAAAGACCTCTGCCACTAACCCTTACTGACAATAGGTCGAGTGGTAAACATTTTTCATGTTTATCTATCATTATTTCTCTAAGAAATTTCTTCTTATTGTGCTTTGCCTTTGTCTATTTTGCCTTGGGCATATTAATCCTTTACATATTGATTTCTACGAATTGCTTATATGTTTATGAAAGTGGGTTTTTTTTTGTCTTTTACATACATATAAACTACATATTTCAGCTTTTT
>RJWJ010017509.1:0-32886 GCA_004363605.1 Indri indri
CCCAAGGGACTATATCATAGCTTCTACATTATGGGTAGTCAGGCCATTTTAAAGTAAATAAGGCTGATCTTTGGTAAAGAAAATTTCCTGTTGTATATTTTATATTTGAAGTTATATATTTGTTAATGATCTTTCATACCATCTTTCTCCCCATTTTACCTGAAAGGAGCATACTTCTAATCATTTTATACTATATTAGAACACAGCTTTCTTAATAGACAAATATTATTTACTTTGTAATAGTATTTAAACAAACCAAAGTTATTACTTACTCTGGATTTTTTACTAAAAGACCCTGGATAAAGTCTGTGGCCAGCTGTGAAACTGATGAAAAAGTTTCTTCTGAATAGTCTACATTAACTTGAGAAATATTGAGGTATGTTTCTTGATTATCTTCTCCCACAAACGGTGATGTGTGAGTTAACAACATATATGCTATTACACCAATATTCCTGAAAAACAAATAAGGGAGAGGAGGGGAATTTAAAATGTGTGTTAATTTTAAAACATTTACATAAAATATAAAATGTTGACTCTATATATTCCTGTCCTCAAAACTGGTACAGTTAAACTACAGACTTAAACTGCTTTTCAAAGTTCCTGTAATGTTATTGAAACTAAAATAATTGTGTTATCTCAGTTTGCCTCACAGAAAGAGAATACAAGGGAATGCATGTGTGCGTTGTATATCATTAAAATAATGTATTAAATGTGTATCATTATATGCGCAGTCTCCCCTTCACACAGACACCTTTTTTTGAGTACACAAAGCTGCTGCAGCATTTCCTAAATAGTGTTCAATGACATAGCAATGATCTGTGAGGGGTTCTGTGCAAATAGGGGTTGCTAGTTTGGCAAAGCACAAAGTTAGGCAAGCAAATTTTTTCATTGCAAAACTTTTTAAATCTGTAAATATGTTAATAATAAGTTTGGTGCCCAAAAGCCAGAAAAAGACAACATGGTACATGTTTTGCAAACTTACTGTGCCATAGGATCTTTTTTCCTGGGCAAACCCATAAGCAGTTCCACAGAACACAGAGAATAAGCCTAAACTCTTCCACTTAGTCCATGCGGTCAGTCCCCTCTGTGGTCCCAATTGAAGCTCCAGTATCCGTTCAGGTTCTACTCCCTATCATATTCTCTCTGTGCTAGCCACAAAACTCAAAATTCCCTAGAGATGTAATCTCATAAAACTAAACTCTTGGGTGGACTTGACCTCATTTTTTTGCTTAGTTCTTCTACACCTAGATCAGATGTCTCCCATTGTGAGGTGGAACCTGGCAATGCACTATCTGCTGCTTCTTCCATGCTTATTAAGCATTTCGCCTTTATTACAGAATATGTAGCACTGTACTGCAATTATTTTGGTCTTTTACTCAACTGCGTTTTCAGAAAGAGATATTCATATTTATTTCTGTACCTTTGGCTCAGAACTTAAGTGTTACTTAAAAAGAAGAGACAGGTAAGTATTTTCCTGTGGCATAATAATGATACTCAAAATCTTTTGAATAAAAACTTATTATTCACACTTGGAATCAAAGAACTCCAGAATATATATTATCCAACTTTCAATAAAGGCATTTAGGTAACTAACAAAATCTCACCACATATCTGTTGCTGTGGTAATGGGATCATAGTTCAGGATTTCTGGAGCTGAAGGAGAAAATAAAATTCAAATTCAATACTGACAAATTTCAAAACATGAAAATTACTTTATATTAAATTACAACTGGATATAATTTTGGAAAGCCTAATGATATAAGATCAACAGAAACTTAGCACAGTATTAATTATCCTGTGATTGGACACTTAAACATTGCTAACATTGAGTAAATTATATGATCAGATGGCTCAAAAACATGGATAATATTCTTGGAGTAACTGGTAGCTATGTAGTTTTTGAAAACCCAACTCGTTAAGATTAATCTCAGAAAAAAATTTTCTGAAGAAGTAAAGTGTTAGAAGCTAGAATTTTTAAAAATTTTAGCTTAAATTACTAATTTTGTTAAAAATTAATTTGCATTATTTTATTAGACTGATTTTTTGGGGGGGTAAATAGGATCATGTGCACTTACAATGAAATTATGAACAAATTATGATTATTGGAAGTGCTAGATTTTTAAGTAGATTAAATATTCCTCTTAAACTATCAAAGAGCTAATTTCCTAAGCAATTAATTTCCTGCTATCTCTTCACTTGTCAAAAAAAAAAGTACAAAATAATTCTCTGTACTTTCTAAACATTACCATATCAAATTAGTATATTATATTTATGATTGAAAAACAGCATTCTTGTTTCACAATATGGCTTCATAATTTCTCCAAAGAAAAATTGCTTCTCAAAGCCTAACATTTTTGTTAAATAAAGCCTTTAAGTCATATATATTGTCAGCTTCCATTAACCACCTACAACCTTTTCACATACTTCGTTGAGCTGCATTATCAACAATTACATCCATTTATTCTAGGCTACTATAGCCTCTGTTAGCAATTAAAAGCTAGTAATTTGCTTTGATTTTTCATTACTGGGAACGACAGCTGCCTGGCTGAGTGGCACCTGTTCTGTTTAGCTGTATCTTTCCAATGCCCTCATGGGGATATCAGTATGAGCAGCAACAAAAAAAAGCTAAAAACAATATTACTATAAATTAAAATACTTTATATCCTGCTTTGTGCAACTTAAAAACCTTTCATATGCATGATCTGATTTGTTGATTCTGTATAATATGCCTAGATTGCCTAATTACAGGTTGTTTCTGGGACGCTTCTTCAAAACCCTCCCTTCACAACCCTATGCAAAACCTAATATTTTAATCAGCAGCAACAAACAAAAAGGAGTTGTCCTACTAACAATTCCTTCAGAACTGAAGAAATTGTATCGTAAACAGCTACAGAGTTCGGGCGAGAGAGAAGTAGAAATGAGATCTATCCAACAGCTAGGCTTCAAAGGCAATCACGTGCCATTTGATTCTCTCAGTTTTTCTCTTTTTCCATTTTTCTCCTGTTCTCTAACTTCCCTCTTACTCATTTCTTTTTTCCTTATCTATGAAGCCTTTACACACAAATATTAAACTTCTGCACTTACACATTCAATGTTCTGTGAATTGTTGTAAATGTTTCAATACTGTTACATTCACTACAGTTCACTTAAATGTGTCATAACCAAATTTCAGTGCATTAAAATACCTGAACTAATTTAATCCTGGAATTACACGCTCTAAGATATATAAGCTTTATAGAGGTATCATTTACTTAACAAATTTCAAAATGGTATAGAAAATACAAGGAAATCCTTACCTAAGTATTCTGGTGTTCCCATGATTTCCCGAAGTTCACATGCATTCCCTACTTTTCGAGACATTCCAAAATCTACAATTTTTACATCCCCAAGAGGGCATATGCTGCTCAACAATATATTCTGTGGCTAAATAAAGCACAACAAAAAAGCAATAAGTAATACACAAATAAAAGAACATTAGTCTCAGAATGGAGGAAAATTAAGTGGAATTTATTTCTCAGCTATTATACATTTCATTGAGTCATTCATCAAAAATCTACTGATTTACTATTTACGAGGAGCTATCATTCAGTGATGCATAAAGCCAAAAACACACTCAAAAAGGGGTCTAGGTTTGGAGAAAAAAGAAGTCAGATAGATAGACAGATTATGAGATACAGATTACTCAATAATAAAGACAAGACTACCTATTCTACCCATAAGAAATTCAGAAGGCTTTTCAGTAGAGATGATGCCTTAGCTGAGTCTTAAAGGATAAGTAGGAGTATGCTGGTTAGAAAGGTATGCTGAAAAATAGCACAAAAGCAGGCACAAAGGAATGAACATGCTGCATATGTTTCCAGAAACAGAAAATGGTTCAGTACAGTGTGATGGTTCTGGGTGTGACTGTCCCCAGGTTTTAGCTTAGTAAGATGCATGGTACACCTCATCCACTGTCTCCTAGAACCATGTGACTATGCTTTACTATTGCAGGCCTAAGGCCTATTACAAAGTTCTGTGCTGCTGCCATAACCCATACACCCGCCAAGGTGCTGCTCCCGAAGTCTGTACAAAGAATCATAATAGTCTCTTCTTTATGTTTGCTTATTTTTTGAGACAGAGTCTTGCTCTGTTGCCCCGGCTAGGGTACAGTGGCATGTCATCAGAGCTCACTGCAACCTCAAACTCCTGGGCTTAAGCAATCCTCCCGCCTCAGCCTCCAGAGCAGCTGACACTATGGGCATGTGCCACCAGGCCCGGCTAATTTTTTCTATTTTACAGAAATAGAAAATAGAGCAGGATCTCACTCTTGCTCAGGCTGGTCTCGAATTCCTGAGCTCAGTTATTTCTCCTGCCTCAGCCTCCCAGAGTGCTAGGATTACAGGTGTGAGTCACCACACCTGGCCCATAATAGTCTCTTTACTTTGGGAAAATCTTATGCTTGTTTATTATTAAAGCACAGCGACCATTATAGAAGAAAAGGTAAGAGAAAAAAGCCAAGTTTATATACCATCCTGATTTCAATTGCCATGTGATGCTATGTAATGCATTTGGCTTGTCTTTAGCAGGAAAAAGACCCAAGAGGAAGCTGGTGGGAGCATGATTTTCTTGGCATTTACTCTGTTGCTTCTTTTCCCATATCTTGTCAGTAGGGGAGATGGTAGAAATGTTAGATGGTAAATACTGCTCCCCATAGCAGGCCCGATACAGAAGTACAGATTTTTTTTTTTTCTTTTGGAAAACGGGTAAGAGGATTTGGAAATTATTAATAGGAGAGAGGCCTGGACTACAGGTAGAGATTTTGGAATTATTATGATGATGAAAGTGGTAGTGGAAGCCAAAGGATAATGTAGAAAGAGAAGAGTCCAATGTTTAAAAAATAAGAGACAGATTGATTTAAATTTTATGGTCCTTTGGGTGACTGTGGAGGAAAGATAAGGAGAAAGGATGATAATATGAGAGGCTGAGGTTTCAGGAATTGGGTAGGGAGCCTGAATGATCTGGAAGGAGCCCAAAGACTGAAAGCTTCAAGACAAAGATGAATGAGGATAATGGGAGCAAAAGAATGAGGATTAGTGTGAGCTGATCTTCAGTAATGGAGATTATAACTGAGTATTTCAGAGGGAGACAGCTTTATAAAATAAGAAGGTCCAGAATGTGGCTGTAAGAGTGGGATGGAGTAGAATGATTATAGGATTAGAACATATGGAATGATGAATTTTAAAAGCCCAGCAAATTAATTTGAGCTGTTCATACATGTAGCCTTCTCCTGTCTGCCAACACAAAATTAAGGCCATGTAGCACAAAGGTAAGCAAAAGCATACCCAGTGCAGTCTGAACGACCATGATCTGTTGTTTCTCGTCAATGCCAGTTGCGGTTGTGCATTCCAAGACCAGAGAAAGAACACAGATGTTATGTCAATTTAAATCACATGTATGTTACCTTTAAATCAAGGTGGACAATATTATTCTGATGTAGATAATAAACTCCTTCAAGTATTTGTTTAATAAGTCTGATAACATCGTTTTCAGAAACCATTTCAGCCAACTCAGGTAAACACAGGTTGAAAATTTCTCCACCTGCAGCACTGAAATAAAATTCAAAGAATAGAAGCTTGAAAAAAATCATTCATCTAAAAATGAAAACTTTTAAATACTGGATAGCTGTTAAGTAAAAGACACATAGCATCTACACGCACACACAGAGGTGTACACATACATACACACTTAAAGACAGGGCAGGGAGGGAGGAGTATTTAAAGAAGAAAATAAATGATATGAATATTTCAAATTCTGGGTACTAATACTTGCACATTTAATAAATAAAATTGAATTGCTTCATGATCCAATAATGTTGTAGGCTACTCTAACTCTGCAATAAAAATAACAAAAATCATGGCTAACACTTGGAGCTCTGCTCTGCTCCATGCCTATATATATATACATGTATGAATATCATTTATTTTGATCCTGACAAACATGTGAGGTAGGTGGTTATTACTCCCACTTTACAGATGAAGAAACAAGTACAATTAGGTTAAGCAACTTGTAAAAGTTCACGTAGTAAACAGGGGGCCAGAATATGAAACTGCAGAATATGGGTAAGAATCAACTTTCCTAGCCCATATCCTGTACTGTAGCTTCATGTAGAATACTTGGGGCCAGAACCCAAACACGTGTGTGTGCATGTGTGTGTGTGTGAAAAGAACCCAAATATATATAAGTATATAATATTTTATATATTTAAAGTATTATATATAAAAAATATTTTAAAGAACTGAAATCTAAATAGTACTAAAAAGGGCATTATAATAGAGTATATAATACTACTTTTCTGGAAGGTAGTATTAGGTTTATTTATAAATTGCAGAGAAAATTTGAGATAGTTGAGTCATCTCATCTCCACTCTCTATGAGGCTAATATAAAAAGAATCAAATGATTTTAATTTAAATCCTAAATCTGCTATTTACAAGCAATATAACTTAAGGTCCGTCACTTATTTGGGTTTCCCCATCTGAAAAACAGAGAGATCACTAAAATCAATAGATTTTTTTTTAAGGATTAAATCTAAATAAGATAAAATTGGTCAGTTAGAACATCATACAAAAAAACTAGGTAGTTATTCATAAATTTATAAGGTATGTTTGGGAATACTCAAGTAAAGTATATTCTATGTGATAAAATAGGCACTCATTCACGCTAGAAAATACTATATTTATACTATATTTAAATTTCTTTGGTTCGTTGCTATCCACAACATCAAGAACAGGGTCTGGCATGTACTGTAGTTGGTATTCAGTATGTGTTTGCTGAACAAATAAATGATGGAATAGGTAGTTATTCTTCAGAGGTGTGGAAACTGGGATTCAGAAGTCTCAATGACTGCCAAGAGGAAGAAATATGTCGTAAGTATTGAAAGCTACGAAAAGAAAAACTAATGGTAGTCTCAAATTTGAGTCCCAAGTTGAAAGTCACAGGGACTGACACTTCGTACTGCAGATGTAATTTGCAATCAAGCCATCTGTACACAGTGGGCCAGATAGAAGCCGTGGGGATTTGCTACTTTACACTTTGTTTATGACTCTGTCGGACCACTGGTAAGGAATATGTGTACGAGCCCCAATCACATATGTCACTTCAATCCTACTCCGTCCACCAAAACTCCCCATAAATTCGTGAGAAATTAACTTCAATATCTGCTTCAAGGAATCATAGTAAAGACAATTTGAGTATTGAAAAGTTTAGTTTGCTATTAAATTTATAGTAATGAACTTCAAACTAAGGTATAGGAAGACAATTTTAGGAATTAACATTATTTTTTTAATCTAAAAAAGAACTAAATTGACCTTCATGAAGAGTTAATATACAGACTGTCAGTGGTCCCTTGGTCTACATGTCAGTATTCACTTGTCACACCTTTTCTCAAGGTCTCCTGAGAGCAGAGTGGGAAGCCACAGCACAGGCTGACAGTGGCACTCCCACTCCTTCCCTTTCTGGTTACATTGTTTAGTTTTAACTAAACAAATCCTCTCAAAACAGAAAACGGTCTAAACATATTCCTGAAAAGACACTCAGGATAATATTACTTAATATTATATTAAGTAATAATACCAATATACTATCTGCAATCATAAGCAAATAAGAAAATGAAGAGATGACACTAGATTCTCCTAGAATAAGTTCTTTGTTAGGCAATTTACGGACTATGAATACGGATAATCCAGTCCTATCTTACAAAAAATCAGACCAAACAATTTGAAATTATACGAAAACTGTGTAAAATAAGGATTTACATATTTATATCCACTATTAAGATATAAAAAATAGAAAGATCTGAATTCTTCATATATACAGCAACATAAATTGTTTAGGTAAGAAACTCATTTTTAGTCTGCGCACAGTGGCTCACGCCTGTAATCCTAGCACTCTGGGAGCTGAGGCAGGAGGACTGCTTGACCTCAGGAGTTTGACACCAACCTGAGCAAAAGTAAGATCCCATCTGTACTAAAAAAAAAAAAAAAAAATGGAAAAATTAATCCAGGCGTCATGGCAGTGTGCACCTATAGTCCCAGGAGGATTGCTTTAGCATAGGAGTTTGAGGTTGCAGTGAGCTATGACGACACCACTGCACTTTACCCAGGACAACACAGCAAGACTCTTCCTCAACAAAACAAAACAAAACAAAAAACCTCATTCTTGAATGCTTTCTGATTATTTATGTCCCAACATTTTATATTACATTCACTAAAGTTAACTTAATAACCAGAACACGCCACCAATTCTAAAATTCAAAACAAAATACAAGAAAACAAAGTGAAAAAGTGTGGAAAGTACTTCTCAGTATCCAGGAAATAAGAGATAGGAGAGCAGGGTGAGTATAGGGGTTCCTACTAAAATCAAGACTGCCTTGGTTTCATTCTAGCTGTCACTAACTGTCTATGTAAACTGGGATAAATGTGTGCTTCTGTTTCTTCTAGTGTAATATGTGAATAATAATAGCTCCTAATTTATTGGTATAAGAATTAAATTAGATAAAGTATTGAGCACAACAGATGTTATAAGGATCAAAACAGATCATCTCAATAAATCTTTATCACAGTGTCTGACACAGGGTAAATATTCAATGAATATTAGCTATTATTATAATGAGCCAACAAATATTCACTGTAAATCTGGCCAACATCTCACCTTTCTGAATTTTGGGGCTTCTTGTTAAACTCTAATTTTGAAGGAAATTTTTAAAGTCTTTGCTAAATTAAAATTCATTTTTAGAAACATCATATTATACATATAAAAATGCACACTATGTATTCTTAAGTGAAGAAAGAGGGTCGCAATAGAGTATGCCCAGTAAATCACAATTCTGTTTCTAAAAGTACATATGCATAGACCCAAAAATAATAATAATTTTAAAACACAGGAATATACCATAAAGTAACCATAGTTTACATGTGATTTCTATTTTCTGTATCATCTAAATTTAACAGAACAAATAGGTATTACTTTTATAACCAAAAAAATTATCCTCAGGGTTTTTTGCTTGTTTTAATAACAAAATCAAACAAACTGCTATGATTGTTAGCCAATCACATTGTTTCTTCCTTTTAGTTTGACAAGCTGACCAATGTCTTTCATAGGACTGCCATTTTTCATATACAAGAGGAAATAGGTGGAGCTATGGAAAACAGAAAATTAGGAACACTTAAGAGGAGGGAAATGATAGATACATAAGAAACAGATTGCAGAAGTTAGCAGAAATTGGAAACAGAAACAGAGGCAGTGAGTAGCAGACGAGCAGATCCTTTGTTTAAAAAGCTACCCAGAGCAGTGACTACAAAAAAGAAAAAAATATCTCTACAGTTAAAAAAGCCACCTATATTATTATTATTTTTTTTTTTTTTTTTTTGAGTCAGAGTGTCACTCTGTTGCCCCAGCTAGAGTGCCGTGGCGTCAGCTCACAGCAACCTCAAACTCCTGGGCTCAAGCGATCCTGCTGCCTCAGCCTCCAGAGTAGCTGGGACTACAGGCATGCGCCAGCATGCCTGGCTAATTTTTCTATACATATTTTTAGTTGTCCAGCTAATTTCTTTCTATTTTTTTTTTAGTAGAGATGGGGTCTCACTCTTGCTCAGGCTGGGCTCGAACTCCTGAGCTCAAACAATCCGCCCGTCTCGGCCTCCCAGAGTGCTAGGATTACAGGCGTGAGCCACCGCGCCCAGCCACACCTATATTATCATGGCCCTGGAAGATACATTCAGATTCTACCCTTTCTCTTGGAAGAGCTTGTCCGCTTCTAGGACACCAACCAACATAAATTTGTTGGAGTGTTCGCATTCATTTGTTTATGCATTTGTACGTGTGTTTTGTGTGACCGTATTGATAACAGTACTTTGGTACAGGTTATACTGTCCTTTAAACCTACGTGCTATATATTATCTAGATCTACATCTGTCTTTTACAGCTTTCGGAAGCACAGTTTAAAAATTAGTAGGGAAGTATACAATATCTTTTAGAAAGACTCCCATAACATAATAAAGTTAACATAAAAGATTAAAATCAGAATATTTTCCTATTCAAAGTGATGAATTTCCATGGGTACCAGAGAGCCAAAGTTTTCAGTAAAACAAAATAATATCTAAATTATCTGTAAAATACAAATCTAGTCATATAGCTTTGAAAAGCCATGGTAAAGATTTTTAAAATAAATATTTATTTCAAGTGATCAAAATGAAGTAGTTTTTAGGTTTTTATAGTAAGAGTCTCTTTTAAAACTATATTCCTATGCTAATAGGGGAAATGAAGTCCATGGAATTTTAGAATGCAAAGAAATTAGTTAGAATATTAACTCGAACACATGATATGAATACCAACTTCCCTTTTTGGAGGGTTGTTTTAAGAATTAAATTGAGAATACAGATAATGTGCTTAGTGCCTGCCATGTAGTAAATGCTCACCATATGTTATTGTTGAAATTGTTAAGATTATATAAAATGTTTTTCTCTGGTGATTAAGTGAGATCATTTCAGAAAGTAAGGCTTTCTATTTTACATGTTTTGCTGTAGTCTCCATCATTTTCTCTTGGGTCCATAATATTTACTTAAAGATATTTAATAGATTAATTTAAAAATTTTTTAATTTCTTGACACAAAGAAAATACTATTTCTCTTCTACATAATCACAGAGTTGTATCTGGTGAATACAAGCAGGTTCCCCTTTTGACCTTCACTATTTCTAGGACAAAGATTTTGTCCCATGTTCTCCAAAAAATAATAAATATTCTTTATGATCAATTTTAGTTTGCTCGAAATTCAGCACTAAAAACTTAATATGTCCAATTAGATAATACTTTTTTATAGAAGTTTAAAAAACTTTGTATATATTTTATTTAATTCTCCAAATATGCTTTAAAAACACTCGATATAGGAAAGTCTTAGCCTCATAGAGAGTGGGGATGGGATGACTCAACTATCTCAAATTTTCCCCCCAATTTATAAATATACCTAATACTACCTTCCAGAAAAGTAGTATTTATATTACTTTTCAAAGAAATATTCAAAGAAAAAACTAAAAAAAATCATTTAGACTTTATAACCAGTGATGAAATACTTTCCTGTGAACTTCGAATGAAGATGAAAAAGAAAGATTTAATAATTGTTTAAAATTGACAAGCTGATTGCAAGAAGTTATGATTAATTCACAAAAGTAAACAATATAATTTGGTTCAAAAATAAGTTTACATTAGGTGGAAGCAAAACAAAACACAAAAGCAAAAATAAAGTAGATCTGTCAGAACTTGTAACTGTAGTAGTTCCCAAAAGAAGGGTCCAGATAGATTCATATAATTAGCAAATGTAACAATTCAAAAAAGAGCCTTATTTAAGTGACTGTGTGTGGCTCATATGGAGGGAAATTTGACATCTAATTCAACTGCGTATGTATTTACTCTTTGACCCAGCAATCATATTTCCAGGAATTTACCCTAAAGCTACACCTCCACAAATAATGCCCATCCATGGAAGACTGAACGAAGCATGGTCCAACCATGCAAGGGAGTACTATGTAGCCATTTAAAAAAAAGCCATAACAATAATATTAAGAAAGATGCCTATGAATACAGAATGATTTCTGTGATATAATGTTAAGTAAACAAAAAAGCAAGGTATAAAAGAGTAAATATGCTACTTTATCTGTAAGAAAGGGAAATATATACAAATTTGCTTATATCTGCAAGAAGAAACACATAAACAATGAGCCAGAAATGAATATACATTGTTATCTATAAATGTTGGTGGAAAAACAGTAGAAAAAATAGGAATGGGAGCAAGATTTTGTAGTATAGTGTATACATTCTTATATATCTTTGAGTTTTGAATCATGCAAATCTTTTTTTACAATTTCAAAATAATAAAAAGGATTTTAAAAAATCAAACCTTAACATTAAATATAAACAGAAACAAACACATCTAATTATATAACTCTGACTAGATACCCTTAATGGGCTATATTCTGAATACAAAAACAATAACAAAACAAATGTTGAACTTTACTAAGTAGTCTGCCACTGGTAGTGGTATTAGTATTGTTACGCTGAAACTAGTTTGTATGCATTGTTTGATAAAGCAAATAAGTATTGTTGAGAATCAGGGTTTTCACTGTGAGAGAAGGGAGATACAAACATAAAATATGAAATGAAGAACCTTGAAGAACCTTGAAGTGGCAGACTTGAATTGGAGCAATGAGAATAAATTCATGATTTCTTAACACTATTTTTAGAAAAAGCCTAGAAGTAATGATACCCCATTAAAAATGAGCATCTCCAACACCTGTGTCTTGGTCTCTAAATCCTATTTCCCATTAAAGAACCAAAACTTCCTAAAGAGATGGCTGATTACAGGTCTGGGCCAGGAAGATACAGGATGAACCTGGAAATCTTGGTGTGCACAAAGCAAGAAAGTGCTCAAAACACTAATGAGATCAGATCAAAAGGACATAGGAAGTAGTTTGAAAGGGTACCACTGATAAATTTGGGATAATTTGAGCATGAAAAAATAGTGGCAGAAACTGATTATAACCCACTAATTAAAACATAATGGGTTATTTCAAATTAATGTTGTTAGTTTAATTAACAAAATCATGAATAGTGATATCAAAAGGGGGGAGGGAAGGAAGCACTTCTTTACAGAAGAATCTGGGTTAATAAATTTAGAAGGAATAATAGTATTAGAAATCATCATTTTCTGACATCCATTATAATAAATTCAAGCAAGTATATCAATGGTTACTGAAATCACTGGATGAAGAGTCGTAAAGGAAGAAAATACACAGATTAATAATTACTACACAGATTATTTATGAATTACAAAGGGAAAATATTCCTTTACAATGGGGAGAGCTGGCAAACTAAACCTTAACTATGTTCAAATTTAAAAAAAACCAACAACGAAACAACCTGATGTTATTGCTACCTGATGTGATACAATAAATAAACATCAACACCCACACTGTCCTCCTACCAAAAATGTTTAACCTAAATCTAATCTTGCAGAAACAATCAGATGAATCCAAAATGTAGGTATATTTCATGTGACAACTGATACAGATTTCCCAAAAAATGTCAATGTTATTAAAAAAAAATCCAAAATGACTAAAGAGGTTTAACAACCAAATATATATGTGAATTTTGATAGGACTTTGTATTGGAAAAAATAGGTCTACAAGACATTTTGGGTACAATCATAGAAATTTAAATATCGGCTATATATTAGATGATACTACAATATTGAATTAATGTTAACTTTTCCTAGGTTTGATGCTGGTGTTGGTTACATAGAAGATTGCCCTTATTCTTTGGAATACTTCAGCATGGAAAGGAGAAATATCATGGTACCTATAAATTTCAAATGCTTCAATAAATGTGACTAAGTGAAGAGTATAAGGGTGCTAATTGTACTATTTTTTCAACCTTTCTGTAGATCTCAAATTTTGTAAAATAAAAAGGAAGGGAAGAAAAAATGAGTACGTAGGATGGTTTGAGGAAGGAATTGAATTGCTAACAGTTATTAAAGATTCCACCATTTTATTTTCACCACATAAAAATTATGCCACCTTATTAAAACAATTAAACCTGTCTGACCAAACCTTCAACTGAGACTATGGAATGTAACAATGCCATCCCAAAAGTGGTAGGCAAGTAAATAAGTCAAAGTCCAAGCAATAAATTTTAATAGGTCTTAGCTGCTCTGGTAAGAAATTAAATATATTAATTTACACAAACATTTGCTGTGTGCTTGCTACATTTCAGGGAGAGGTACAGAGATCAGTAACAGTTCTGCCAGTTTACTGGGTAGGGTACCTGATCAACTTTTCAGAATATGAACAAGGTCTATCCACAAAATGTCTCAAAACTATCTGATGTATTTTATTGCTGCTGTTTAGAAAAATCCCCAAAATATTAAAGTAGTCAATGTTCTTATGTATATTCACCCTCTAAACCTAGTATTCCATTACTGTTTTTGAAAAATGTTAGCTACTTTTCACATACTTCAAACATGGAGACGTCATGCAAGTAAATAATTTTTTAAAGGTCAGCTGAAGGATCTTTGACAAAAATAATCACAAAATGTCTGAAAAATGAAATCACATTGGTAGTATCCTACCCTTTTTTACAATTCTAACTTATTTTGAAGGTGCTATTAAATATGCCTTAATAGGGTATCTTGGTGTTCTGGGATATTTGAACACTATTCATTTTTAAACCACTTGTCAGTTTAACATTTTACAAAATCAGCATTTTTACTCACAAGTTGATTCCAGGCAATCTATTTCCTGGCACAAAACCATTGATTTTTTTTATAAATATATAAACAAACCTCTTCATCCTTAAAATAACTGAATACTAAATATAAGGTTAATACACTTTTAAATTAAAAAAGGCAATGAAGTAGGTTAGCTACTAAAATGAGTTATTATAGTTATCAATACATTTTTTACTAAAATAAATACTTATCTCTTCAGTGTGCTATAAAATAGATTTACTTTATTAAAAACTGTCAGAACCTAAAGGATACTGAACACAAATTTAGTTGATCTCTTTCAATCGTTGAGAATGTTCAAACACACATTTTACATACTTGTAATAAATGTGTCAGATAATCGTGCGACTGAAGCACTATTAAGTGTCACATGTCGATATACTGGTTAATACACCACAGTTACCTTAACCATCCTCTACCCCTTCCACCTGATGAGTTGTAGAATATTTGGGTGTTTTCAGTTTTTCACTGATTGTAGCAAGAGATATGTTTTATTTCTTATTGCTACAATTCCTAACATAGTGTTTTGCACATTCCATACATAGCATTTTGCACATCACACATACCTTTATGCAGTTTACCTTTCTATTCTCTTTGAGTTATTTCCTTAGGGGTGGTTTTTAAATAGATGGACAAAATACATAAATGATTTCACTTCTATTTGCCCATCAGATTGTTTGCCAGAAAAATTCAATTAGCCATTAACAAAAGTATATTCATTTCACCACATTCCCTAAACATTGTGTTGTCATTTGTTTATTTTACGCTGTTAATTAGTTTTTGTGTGAGGATGTACATTTAGCCTTGTAAACATATTTCAATATAAACTATGTCCCTCTTATATTTTGTCAACAGGAATCTTTGTAAGTTCATACTTTCATCATTCTTATTCTTGACATTTCAAGTCACCTTATCATACCAATTAAAATAGGTATCACAAATTTACTTAAATTTATTAAAGTGTATACTTACTATTCCAATATCAAAATGATTTCGCTTGTATTTTCATAGACTTCATGAAGATTAATAACTCGGGGACAAGACTTTGCCAATTCAAGCACAGCAATCTCGTGTAAAATCTCTGCTCGACAGTCCTGTCCTCTTCTTCTCTTTTTGAGAAATTTTGCAGCATATTCTTGGCCAGTAGATTTTGATATACATTGTCTAACCACAGCAAATTTTCCTCTGGGGGGAAAGTTAAGGACAATCAATTTTAACTTTTCCATAGAGAACAATGTTGGCATGCTACAGGTACTGTTATATATCCAACTTAAAGTCAATTCTTTCAAACATTCATGTCATTAGGAATTCATCTTTGTTCTCTGAATCAAATATCATCACACTTTTATAAAGGTTACAGTGCTATCACTTAAAAATGTAAATGGCGAACTGTAATAACAGAGTAAGAAAATTATATTTATTCTTTATTATTAATATGATACAGTCTCATTGCAGGGAGGTAATGTCATTTACGTACCAACTCTATGCCATATTCTTGATATAAATTATTGTGTTTAAGTATCACAACAATCCTATATAGTAAATGTTACCCTGTTTTGCAGACCCCAGAGGAGATGTGTAACTTAGTCAAGGAAAAGATTCAAACTTAGGTCTATTTCCAAAGCTGTGCCTTTCACAGGGTATCACATTAACTATCTAATCAAAATAGCTTGTCTTCAAAACTAAAATGAATACAAAAATGAGTATCTGACATTTAATTTTATTAGTGTAAAAATTTTGACCTTCAACATGATTTTAACAAGTTTTGAAACTTTTTATCACAATCTGTCAGTTGCTTTACTAGCATACCACTTAGTAACACTCAGTAGTCTATGAAGTCTGTAATATACCTAAAGTAAATGTGTCCTATGGAGAGTATTCAAAGACATTTCATGATCAACTAAGAAAATTAATGGTTATCAACAGCCATGTACGAATACGCTCATTAATGCCATATTTATCATTTTAGGAATAAATATGTTTTTAGCTTTCTCCAATAGCAGTACTCAGCACCTCAGCCAAAAATTTAAAAGACACCAAAAATTAGGGTTTCTAGTGGAATATGTGTGTATTATAAGTCTACAGTTGCCCAAAATTTACTTTCATAAAGGCCTAAAGCTATTCTGAGTCTATTTTGAGAAACAAAAACTATTCTATTGACTGCCTACCTAAAAAAATGTACACATGTCCTTAAATGTGTTACACACAATCCCAGATCTCAAAGCCTAACCATAAACTTTCTAAGCCTGAGTCTAGGGGATCCAAAATTAAGGACGTCTATTCTAAGGTTCAAATTACTCTCTAGTTTCTGGTACTAACAAATCAGGTATAAATCAAGGATCTTCACAGAGTAACCTTTGTCCCACAACTCCTCTCACCCAAATTCCCCTCATGATATACTTCTAACACAGCCCATTAGGTTCTCAGTAGAGAAAACAAAACTTGGTTGTTTAGGTATGGGGTGGTGGGGAAGGGGAGAATAAATCGCTTGACTGTATTTTACTTGTTATTCCCAAGGGCCAAGAGGATGAAGATTCTATGCTTTATTTTCCAAATTTCCTCAAAATTGGTGCCAATAAAAAAGTACTGGAAACCAAGCTATAATTTGACTCTTCTATATTGCATATTAACTAAATAAATTTGTGTGTACAACCTTAATTCTTTGAAAGCAGTTTTAAGATTTGAGAATGTTTAATTTCAACTACAAATATTTTCTGACTGGTGTTTTATAAATTTTATACTGGATAAACTGAGTCACAGTAAGATTAAATAACTCATGAAAGGTCATACATACAATTGGAGTGCCAAGAATTAAACTGCAGAATGTGAATTCCTAACTTTCTGTCCTAACCACTACAAAGCAATTCTTCCTTTTAAAATAGTTTTGTTTTTTTTTTAAAAAAAACAAAAAGTACAACTCACTCACTTCTGCCAATTCTTACTAAGATTTAGAAGCAAAAATTTGCCTAAAACAGAAAGGAAATTTTGGATTTTACAAAGAAATTCACCTTGTAAAATTTAGGAAAACAAACTAGTTAGCCAAGAAAATTGTGCATCTGAAAAAAAACAGTTTATCGATTGTGATAATTTGGTTCTGCTATACTTTTATTATATCTATAAGCCAGAATTCTCTCAGAAACAGAGAGCAAAATTAAATAATAACAGTTTTTATCTAATTGTTTCAGGTTATCACCAAGAGGCTTTCTTCAACAAGTACAGTATTCATTAATCCAGGGCAAAGGTGAGCAAATGACATTGGTAATCATTATTTGTCAATGTTTACCATCAAGTAAAAGCTATATGAGGTCAGGGACCATGTCTGTCCCAACTATTACAGTAATTATAAAATCTACACTTTGCTAACACCTAAGAGGAACTGAAATATCTGTTGAATGAATGCCATAATTATGTACTTTGCTATTTTCCATCCTGTACTTAAAGCATTTGTATTTTTTAACATTTGAGATTCCAACACAATTTTTATGTATTTTTATATATATATTCATTCATATACTGTGAAATAGGAAAAACACAATATTTGTTTTCCATTTTTAAATGTTGGTTGTAGTTTAGAACTATCAAAAATAATCTTCAATATGTAATGTTCCTGTACTAAATTTAATAGAAACATTTAAGAAAACTTAAAGCCTTAAAAATAACAATGAAGTCATACCCTAGATAGGCAAGGCTGACTAGATTTCCTAGCAGCAAAAAGGTCCAGGAGTTACCCTTCTGCATTCTAGAATGCACAATAAAATGTGAAAGCAGCGGGGAGGGTAAGCCACAAAGGAAGCTGACGTTTATTTCTGAATCTGCCTCACCCTTCTAACCACAAGAAGTCCTATGAAACTCTGCCTCAGTTGGGGGAGGGGT
Source organism: Indri indri (assembly GCA_004363605.1). Lineage (NCBI taxonomy): Eukaryota > Metazoa > Chordata > Mammalia > Primates > Indriidae > Indri > Indri indri. The sequence continues at coordinate 18,184 of RJWJ010017509.1, forward strand.
GGAAAAAACATACCCAACATTTTAAAAAACAGGAACAATGCAAATTTTTTTGTAATAGTCAAAAATGAACTGTTAGCTTTTACATATCTTCCTGAAGTTTGCTAAAGGAAAATAAATTCTTAAACATTAACACCTCGAAATTAATAAAAAACAGTTGATTTAGAAAGGTAACTTTCTGGTTCACAACATGCTAGAATTATAGATTTAAAAACTTCAAAATGTGTAATCCTCAAGAGAAACAAGATTATGATCCTAATTTACATTTCACAAAAGTATATTAAAATTGGTAACAATATTGAAAGAACTTTTGGCAAGTTCTTGGTAGATGAAAAGTCATGATTTCTAATTTATCAAGGTCTATTAATTATATATATCAATATTTACCATGTGACTTATTAGCCCATATTGATTCAAAGAAAGATATTACTTAGGTCTCTTTCATAAAGATACTAGAAAATGGGATATTAGCAATCGGAATTTGTTTGAACCAAATTCTATCATGAGTTTTTGATCTAAAACTTTAAAAAGCATACCTGATTCAACTTTATGATTGTTACTTATGATGGCACCTTATTTATAAAATAATTTAGAATTATTATTTCGTCCTCATGAAAGTTTAAATTCTGCAAAACTCTCAAAAAAATATAAAACTTACATTTTATTTAAAACGGTAGTACTAAATGGTCTCATGATATCAGGTCACTCCTTGGCCTTATAAGGAATTTACACCTTGGTTAAGCCAAAGCAGAATTTGTACATGATTTTACTTATAGAACACTCATTCTTTATGACACAGAATTATACTATCAAATATGATTTCATTCTTTTTGTTTAATTCAGGAATGGAAAGATGGAGAATTTCCCTATTTCTTTTTTCAGCCCAGCATATCCTATGAATTTTAAAAAATATTTTATCTAACAAAAACTTACATAGCACTGTACTAAACACTTTACAAATATTAAATAACTTAATCTTTATAACAGTCATAAAAGATAGATACAATTATCTTCATCCCTACCGCTTTTCAGATGAGGAAACTGCAACACCAAGAGGTAGAGTAATTTAATTGAGGTCACACAGCTAGTAAATGGTGAAGGCCAGACTTGGACTCAGCAATCTACTACGCTAAACTGCCTCTTCCCATGAACAGCCTCAGATAAGAACCAAGACCTTCTATCAGGCACTCTGAAGCTAAGAGGGATGTGTAAGTTCGCTAAGCCTCCACGGATTTGATTTTCAAGTCAGTTAAGACTAAATTCTACATAACAGCAACAAAGATGATGACTTCCTTCTTAATTATTGTTAAATAATGATTCAAAGTGAGTTTAATAGAACAACAGAAACAGAAATCCAGATTTGAATTTAAACAGCATACACATCAGAAAGTTTCTTTACCTTCCTAGCTCTTTAGATGTAAGTGTATAGAAATTATTAAAGTTTTCCATTTTCATTGGAGTTTGAGGAGTTGTAGTTATCAAGCCTGAAATACTTCGGCAATCAAATCTTCTTCTTGACATGATAGATGACTTCCAGATATGCTTCTTTAGTCACTTATTTTTACCTATTTGAAAAAAGAGAAGAAAGAATATATAACAAATGTAATTTCAAAAAGATGTTATCTCAGGCAGGATGTGCAAAACATTATAAAGCTCCAAATATAGCTATAAGCTACAACTTAAAAAAAAATATTTAAAGAACACATTTTACTCACAAGAAGGAAAAAACAAAAAGCACATAAAATAGTATCACCTCTACAGCATTTGAACAAAGTTACTGAAGTTACATTTCAGAGTAAAATTACTGTAAAAATTATCCTAAATTCTTTAAAAAATAGTTGCGATAAAATTCTAATGCAAGCCATCACTTAGTTTTATTGGAAAACTTTCGTTATTTAAAGTTATGACTTTCACATAACTAGGTAATGATTATTCATTTTAAATTTAATTTTACATAGCCAAAGAAATTTGGTGGTGAATGCACACACTGTGAATTATATTATTGACATGTGAACAACTACAAGAAATAGAATTTGTTCAATGGATTGGCTGCGTTTCAATACTAAATTCAGAAACTCTCATAGGTCTTAGAGCCTCTCTTTTGGCAGAACCTAGCACAGAGCCGGCTATGTATGAAGAGCTCAATAATTTTGTTGGATATGTGACTGACCATACATAAAGCCTTATTCTGGAGTTCTAAGCTATATCTGAAACTCATATTTATCTGCAACTTTGTGATATTTACATGCATTCAGTTTTAACATCAAAACTACTTACATATTAACTGAATTTATATAATAATAACAGCCTATATATTTCAAGATGCTTCTGACTTATTGCTATGCCTACCTAAAACAAGATCCAGTATTATTCTTCTAGCACCCTCCTATAATAACCCCCTAGGTGTTTATTCCTTCTCTGCAACTTTTTTCCCTCCCTGTATTTCCTACTTAACATCTACTGCTTGTGATCTTCCTAGGTTTAAATATTCTACTTAGCAAATAAGCGGTGTGATTAGAGTTCAATGTTTTCAGTTTCTGTATTTTTTCTTCTTGGTTTTTTTCTCACATCAGTAAAACTGTTTTCTCTACATCCTTTGGTCTTCAGGGAAACAAAGCTCTAACCAGTTTTGGGGTACATGTCTAAGGGTCTGAGGGTAGCAGTATAGCACTCTAAAATAACATTTGGACTAAAACACACTTGGGTCTGAATTCCATTTATCCACAATATCGGCTATGAGACCTTAATTAAATTAAACTTTGCTACTGTTATGCTGAATTGTGTCCTCCCCAAAATTCATATGTTGAAATCCTAACCCCCAGTTCCCATAGAATATGACTGCCTTTTTTAGATAGGGCCTTTAAAGATATGATTAAGTCAAAGATGAGGTCATTAAGGTAGGCCCTAATCCAATATGACTGGTATCCTCATAAGAAGAAGAGATTAGGACACAGACACACAGTGAGGAAAGAACATAGGAAGACACTGGGAGAAGACAGCCATCTACAACCAAAGGAGAGAACCTGAGGAGAAACCAACCCTGCAGACACCTTGATCTCAGATTTCTAGCTTCCAGAATTGTGAGAAAATAAATTTCTGTTAAACCATCTAGTCTGTGGCAATACAGCTTTTTTTTTTTAATGAAGTATTTAAAATGTTTGGGAAAGTATACAAATACCATAGAAAACACTTGCTCTTCCAAATCTTATTGGTTGACCATATTTCATTTAAATTAAAAATAAATAAAACACCATAAACATGGTCCCTTCTTTCCATTCCCAGTTTATGCTCCCACTAGCACTAGATGGTAGGGTTCATCACTACCTTGACAACAACAGACCCATTCAGACTTTTAATTTGGCTATTCTAAGTGTGATGAAGGTGAAGCAGAATTTTATCGTGATTTACTTTTCATTTCCCAGTCCTTCAATTCTGCTACCTATAAGTACGGATGATGACAGAATCACTTTTTCAGAGCTCGATCGATTTAAAAATTAAAATAGGCTGAACTCATGTAGAATGACATGATAAATGATTATATTATATATAATAATTCTGAGACTAAAATATAAATGAAATAGAATAAAAGCCTGGAGAACTACAGCAAAATATTAACAGTGGTTATTTTGAGTGGTGGGATTATGAGCAGTACTTATAATTTCCTGTGTTTAAGTTATCTATACTAAGAAGGTACTTTAATAATCAACAAAAATGTACACCTTTGTGTAAAAAAGATGGCTGTGACTCTCTCTACAAAACCTAAAATATTATTAGTTATTTCACTAATTTAATTAATTCTTCCTTTACGGAAAAAAAAAAAAGATGGCTACGAATTTGTGACTAGACCTTAAATGCAGAAACTCACCCATCTACAACAGCAAAAGGTATCTATTTATAGGGTAAGGGTTTAGTCAGCCTGAAGTTTAAGAGCCACTATGCCTCAGGTTTTTTAAGGCTTCAACATTTTCTCTGCATTCATATATTCACTATCCAAATCATAGGTCAGTTTTTATGCAGAGACCATATAAGCACTTAGGGTAAATTCTAAGTATGAATTAATGTCTTTTTTAATATTGCATAGAAATATTCTGAATTAAGTTATAGTTATAATTCTATATAATAACAGTTTGTAACCTTAACATATACCTTTATTATTAGTATCACTTGTAAAAACCAGATTCGTCCTGGGACCCCTCTAAAAATAATACAAAATGTGATATCTAAATACACTAAATTAAATCTAAATTAAGTTTGGCAGTGCCTATTATTAACATTTAGTTATATAAGGAAGAAAGAGGGCTTAGATTTTTTTTAAAAAGGGAATTGAAATGAGTAATCAGCTTGTTTAATAGAATTTCCTAATGGTGGACATTGCCTTGTGTTTGATTTTTTTTTTTTACCCTAACAAATTCTACTACACTCACATGTCATTATAATGGATGAATATGCTCAGGGATAACTGTATGACTATAGATGTAGCCGAGAACAGCGTAGCTGAAAACACTGTTGGGCAAACAGCAGTTTTTAAAATATACGTTACTACAAAAACCATTTTGGAATTATGATACATTTAACTCTGGTTCTGAATATGCTGGAACACAAAACTTATCTCAGAAAAAGAAAGAATACATTTCTGAAAATTGAACCCTAAGCTCATCTACTTATTGCTATTATATACCTGTAACACAAACTGCTTTAGACATTCATACAGCATTTAAGTTCATTTTCCTTCCATTTCCTGCAATTGAACCAGTTGTCAGAGACTAGATATTTTTGCATTTCCTCTCCCTTGGCCAATTTTGCATATAGTAGAACATGAATGTCACCTTTGCCCACCAAACCCTCCACAAAAATCTGTTTGCCCTTCTTATAAAGTACATGAAAGTTATCAGCCAGCCCTCTGTCTCTCCTTCTTGCATCTTCTTAAATTCCCCACCAAATTCTCTTCAACTCCAACAAACAATCTCCAGACCTTTTCTTGTCTTCTACCATAATTCGCAGACCCATAACTGATTCTAAATTACCAACATCTCATTCCGTTTGAAATCTATTTCATAACATTTTATCAGGCTACACCAATATAAAAAAAACCCAGTTCTGAAGAGGGTAGTCACAAAGTCCAGAAACACGGATGAAATTATTTTCTTATATATTGTAATGTAATGCCAACGGACCATTTATTTTGTATTTACCACTCTTTCCAAATGAGGTGGCCACTTGTTTTTATGTAATTACTTACTGCAGTTAAAAACATCACTATTTTAAGACCTACCAAAAATCCAAAATTCAGATATGTGTCCTATCCTATCAAGGATTGGTGAATCTAGACTTTCATGAAGTAAATTTGAAAGGCAATGGAAAGCAAAGTAAGCCAGAGATTGTCGAGAAGCAACTCCTGTTTTCTACATAGGCATTTACTGCTTTTCTCTAGGAAACAGGGATTAGAGATTTATCTACCTGGCATCCGACAAAAGTAAAGGAACTTTCTGCAGGTGTGGCAGAAGGATCCATTTTTCATTAGTCATTGATTAGAAGTAAAGGCATTGGTATAGGGATGGGGATGATGACTTTCAATTTTAAGGAAGAGATTATATTCCTTATTTGTATTCTACTAACAGAATATTATTTTGTTTTTAGTTTGTTTTTTAAATGTTGAACGGAAAATACAATTCATGAGTTTACTCCTCTGAAAATCTCAATAGAAGTCGGCTAACTGACTTTAATCCAACCAGTCTAGTATACACTATCCAAGGCCTGAAGTGCCAGGAAACAACGCTAGGCCTGATTCTGTGCCAAGGCCTGATGCTGTCTCTTACCACCTTTAGAAAAAGAATCAAAGCCAATAATTGTGAACCAAGATAAGAAAATGTTGAAAAACGGAAACACAGTAGGCCAACAAACACATGGTGCTTTTCATTCATCAGATGGAAAATTAGGTTTCTGTTGTAAAATAAATTATTGTTTACTTAATAGCACCACTGAAAGTACTGTTTATTCAGTAACTATTACAATGTAAAATGGAATCTGTTCCTTTAAGGATTAAAGAGGAAATTACCAACTCACTGTTAAAAATTTTCAATGTTTACAGTGTAACTATGCCCTCTTTTGGAGTAGTTGCAAAGGGTCTGGGATGAGCCAAAATATGTTGCATATAAATATTAAAAACTGACTAATTTACATGTTTAAAATGGCACTTAAGGCCAGGCACAGTGGCTCATGCCTGTAATCCCAGCACATTGGGAGGTTGAAGCAGGAGGATCACTTGAGGCCAGGAGTTCAATACCAGCCTAAGCAACAAAATTAGGCAGGCATAGTGGCCTGCACCTGTTGTCCCAGCTACTGGAAAGGCTGAGGCAGGAGGACTGCTTGAGCCCCAGAGTTCGAGGCTGCAGTGAGCTGTGATCAGGCCACTGCACTCCAGCCTGAGCCACAGAGTGAGCCCTGTCTTAAAAAATAAACACAAAAAATGGCACTGAAATTTGAGATTAAATGTTACAGAAAAAAGATAACCAAAGAGAAAAATTTTAATAAAGCATGCCTTAAAAATTGTAACATTAATCACAATATATTTAGATAAAAATATGTGCTTATAGCTTAATTTTTAAGAACATTTCTTAATTGAAATATTCAATGAGATATCCTTTGATAACAGTCTATCATGGAATATAAACTATAATACTTAAAAAGAAAATCATAGAATTTTGTCATCAATGTTATGGAAAGCAAAAGCAACTGAATACATTTGATGTTTTCCCATGTGTAAAGGTAGTATATAAATGACTGTTAGGCCGGGCACGGTGCGCCACGCCTGTAATCCTAGCACTCTGGGAGGCGGAGGCGGGAGGATCGTTTGAGCTCAGGAGTTCGAGACCAGCCTGAGCAAGAGCAAGACCCTGTCTCTACTAAAAATAGAAAGAAATTAGCTGGATAACTAAAATTATATAGAAAAAATTAGCCGGGCATGGTGGTGCATGCCTGTAGTCCCAGCTACTTGGGAGGCTGAGGCAGGAGGATCGCTTGAGCCCAGGAGTTTGAGGTTGCTGTGAGCTAGGCTGATGCCACGGCTCTCTAGCCCGGGCAACAGAGTGAGTCTCTGTCTCAAAATAAAATAAAATAAAATAAATAAATGACTGTTAATGTTTCTGACAAAATAAATGCTCACAGAGCACAAAAGAACTTCTTTAAAAAAAAAAGAAAGAAACAATCAATATCCTTCAAAAGTAGTAAGTCTAGAAGTACTATTTTTACCTGCCAATTTTACATACAGGAAATATGCACTACAATATACTACATACAAAATTTTAAGACAATTTAAGGAATAAGTGAAAGTGTTAGTAATTGATTTCCTTAATTTCTGGGTTTTAAATTGAGTCTCTAAAATTAAAACAGGTAAATTTTGGTAAGGAAATTCTCCCATATAATTACCAAACAGCTTCAAAACAAAGCTTTTAAAATGTTTAAATGTTCACTTAGCACCAGTAAAACACTGTCAGTGCAAGCTTAAAAATAAAATTATTTGACTAGAAACATCTGCCATAAAATGTCTGCATCTTCTTAAATTTTGTTATTCATATGCTGACACAGTGATCAATTACTTGAGCCTCCACTTTCCTAAAAACTGATTCTGTCTTAGCTAAACTGTAGTTCACTACTCCACAATCCCAAGAAACACTGCAACCATTCTATTCACACACACAAAAGAATAGTTTTCAAATTATACAGAAATTTTTCTTTTAAAACTTAAAACATGTTGCCATGTAAGCAAATATATTTTGCTTCAGTTTTAGATCCATATTGTAGAAAAATAACCTAAAATGTATAATGTATATCTCAAAAATAAAGCAGCTATTAATAACAACTCCAATTATTAAAATATTGGAAAAATTTTTTTTCAATTAAGCATCTGCTCAGAGGAGGAGGATTGGAGGAAAAAAGTTCTAAAACTTTTTGCACTGTTTCTATGGGCCAAATACATAATTCTGTGACTATGTGGTTTAATATTTAAAAAGCAAACATTTCACACCTTGTTAGAAACTACTTCTGGAGAGTTCACCATAAAACTATAAAACAGCGTATCAGTGAGAAAGTAGGTTTATTATATTTTCCTTCAATAAAAGTGTGCTTCTACGTTCAAAAGGCAGGGTTCATATTCTGCCTCTTAACCTGTCATTTCTATACACTACGCTGTCTCAAGAGCACACATTCTCCTAGACTTGAAACTTACAGGGCCCAGACCGTATCAAACATCCCTGCAAGGTTCAGCGTATCATCAGTACCACAGATGTAAACATTACGTCGGCAAAACAATCAGGGAATGGGACACACAGCCCTAATGTGTTTAAATATTATTGAAATACAATCAGTATTGTGGATGGATTTTTAAAATGTATTTTTTCTTTTCTTTTTTTTTTCCAATCTGCAAACTGATGTCAGTGCCTCTAGTCCAGGCTGATAGTTAGAACTAATACCAGCTACCAGCTGCCACAAAGTCTCTTTCAACTTTGTCTCTACTTACCCCTCTGAGAGGGATGAGAGACAAATAAAGCCTTCGTCCCTGCAGTGAAACAAAGAGCCTGGGTGAACGTCAAATCGCAGCCATCCTGTAGTCGTATAGTTTGAGGACGGGTCGCGTACACTAAGTGGCTTATAGGGCATCAAAATAGAATCAGCTCGCTGAAAATCACTGAAACAGCTGCAACTCGCCTGTTCGCCGCTCACGGATATTTAAAAAAACTGTTCACAAACAGTAACTGAAAATGCCCCATTAGATGAGCACAAACTTTCTCTGGACGAAAGGCAGCTGTGAGTAGGACGTGTCCGTGAGTCCAGATGTGAACACGTCCTGGGCCCACGCCACAGCTGGGAACTCGGGAGGCAGACGAGGGTCCCACGTCGCCGCGACCGGGGAGAGCCGGGCCGGGAGGCCGACGGCGCGCACACGGACACGCTCCCCGGGTGCGAGGGGTGGTAGGAGGACCACCGGCCACCCCCGCGCCGAACCCGAGGGAACCGGGAAGCAGGACTGCAGCCGGAATGTGGACAGGGGCCGGGAGCAGTCGGGCCACCTGAGGGGCGGCAGAGTCCGAGCCCACCTGCGCCAGGCGGGGGTCCAAGGGGACCCCGCACCCGGCCGCACCGCCTGGACCCCTCCTCGGGACCCCTCTTCCCCACGTTCGGGGGCTCTGCACCGAGGATAAAGGGAGTTGGTTCTGGCGCAGCCCGGAGCCCACCCGCCAATCCCGGCAGGACCGCGGACACGCGAAGCGCAGGACACTGACCGCTCCGGCCGCTGCGGGTTCTCTCGGGGCTGCCCCCCTGCGAGGGGGCTCCTGTCCCGCCCCACGCCGGTGGCCGCGACACGACTCGTTCTCTAGCTCCAGCCGGGTGAGGCGCCGGGTAGCTCCCAGAGTGGCAGGACCCACTTTTACTTTTCCGGACAAGGGCCGACAGTTGTGACCTGGCCCCCAGTGAGGTGACTCCCGGCTACGGCAGCGGAGAAGACGACCGAAGCTTACAGTTGAGGTTTGAAAACTGCAGCCGCGACTTGGGGCAGTGTCGTTTGCTAGATCCCACCCCCTGGGTCGGGAGAGCCAATCCGTGCCCGCGTGGAGGGTGGGTCTGTCACGGGGCGGGCGGGGCGGGGCGCCGGCCGGCGGCGCGTGCTGCGGGGCGGGGCCCAGCGGTGAGAGGGTGTGGCCCGCTGCGGAGCAGGTGGGGCGCTCGGGCAGCTGTCGCGAGGGACGCGTGAGGCGGCGCTACCGGGGCTGCGCTTGGGACTGGCACTGTAACCGGGTGCACTCAATCCCACCTTCAGAGTGGTCAGTCTGCGAGGTGTGAACATCCGGAGACTGGAGAGAGGGAAGAAGCAAAATTCGTCTCTGTGCCTGACAAAGACCTGTTTTCTGACTCTTCCTGGTCACCTTCCCTGTGACCTGAACCTACCCGGCAAGTGGAGAGCCCAGTTTGCTACAGCTTGGCAGAGCATCACCATCACTTGGGGATTATGGAACCTGGACCCCTCTGCTAAAGTCCGCTTTAGGAAATGGTGTCCTTCTGAGGCGTTGACTAAAGGCAATGGAGGGAGAGTCAAAATAGGATGAATTTCCGATTTTGCATATATGGTGCTAAGGAAAAAGATGAAAGCCTGCAGCAACCTGCTCAGGATCTGTTAGCCCTTGAAGACAATGAAAAAATTCAAAGCTCTGTGCAAGACACAATTGTTTTACATATATAATCCTAGATTACCTATACATACATATATAGGATTGCTGTGTGTGCATATATATATAATCCAGGATTGGTTGCAGAGTATATATTTACAATAACTGTAGAAAACTATTGGAAAAGATACTGGGAGTAGAATCGGCCTATTGCTTTCAAAAGATTTTAACAGAGGAAGTTTCTTGTTCTATCCCACTAAACCAAGCAAATTTCCATCAGGCTGGCTGTTTTCTCTTCCCACTGTATTTTTCCCAAGGTAAATGCATAGACTACATCATAGCCATTTAACAAAGTCTGTTTGTCATTACTTACACTAATGCCTCCTCCCAGTTTAGTGTGTCTGTCCCTTAAGCCTTGTCAGGTGGAGAATATTGCTTCCTCCTATCTGAAGGCTTGTTGCTAACAATTGCTAACTTCTAGAGAAGCCTAAAGTTAGGATGGAAATAAAAAAAAACTGTATGCTGAAATTGACTTTTTAGGTGTCTAAGAATCCATAAGCCAATGAGACTGTTCCTGTCTTTTCTTTCATGAACATAGGAGTTGCACCCAGAGGTCTCAGTACCAGCCCTGGAACCAGTAACCTCTTGGGGGTCACAGAAGTACATCATTGAGCTGGTTTTGGGGGGATGTGTGTGTTTAACTCTCCTTAATTTCAACATTTGATCAATCACCAGTTTTTAGCAGTCCTTTCACACTCAATCTGTCTTTCCCTCTGTCATTAATCCAGTCCTACATCACTTCACACCTAGACACAGACTTTTCTTTCTCCATCACCACTTTAGAGCAGTCCTGTTGGTCACGCTCCCTCTGCTCTAACCAACCAGCTCCCTAGGGGTCTTTTCATGTCTTGCATTTTCCTGCTTCTGCCTTGGCTCCAGCTTTTCACCATCCTCTTCATCAGCACCTGTTCGTTAATTTCCAACTTTAAGAAGATTATTCTCTCCAGAGATCGTAACTCTTTACTGATTTCTACTTTCTACTCCCAGCCCAATCAACTCTTTGCCCTATGTTCCTTGGCCCAGGAGTCATACTTGTTCCATGTGTTTCTTTTATGACCCTAAACAGGTTGTTAACCCTTGTGCCTAATGTCAGACTCATCAACTAGGATTTATCACACTATCCCAAGGACATTCAACTATACTTCCTTGGTCTCAGGCATGATGGTTCAAGTAACAAGGAATTCCTAGTGCTGAGGAGGAACTGTACCACTTGTGGCTCTGTGGGAAAAGTCAGGAGTCAACACATCCCTCCATTCCACCTTATTGGCCTAAACTCATTCATAACCATGTCAAAGGTATATGTTCTTACTCTCATTCCCTTGAGGAGGAAATCCCCGTGTGACCTGATGGTCATTCTGTGGTCATTGCCTCTGACTACACAGTTCATTAAGCCGACAGTCCTTGAATGCTACATACTGACCAGGGATAGTGATTGTTATGGGCTGAATTTGGTCCTCTCCCAATACATATGTTGAAGTCCTAACCCCCAGTGCCTCAGAGTATGACAGTATTTGGAGATAGGGCCTTTAAAGAGGTAATTAAGGTAGAATGAGATAATATGGGTTGGCCCTGATCCAACATGACTAGTGTCCTGATAAGAAGAGGAACTTAGGACATGGACGATACAGACTGAGGGACAACTGTGTGAAGACACAGCAAGGAAGTGGCTATCTGCAAAGCAAGCAGAGAGGCCTCAGAAGAAACTAAACCTGCTGACACCTTGATCTAAAACTTCTAGCCTGCAACTGTGGGACAATCGATTTCTGCTGTTTAAGCCACCCACTCTGTGGTGTTTGTTATGGTAACCTGAGAAAACTACTGCAGCGGTCCTCCCTGATCACTGCAGGTTAGTCATCACACCTTGAGTAGGGCTGGCCATCCTCCTTTGTCACTCCAAGTGAATCACCACAGGTGACCAGGGTTGGTGATCCTTTCTGATCATGCCACGATAGCCACTACATTCTGTCCTGGTAAGGTGATCTTCCCCAACCACACCACATCAGTCACCAGATACTGACCACATACTGAGCAGAGAAGTTAATTCTCCCTGATCTCATGTTTACTCCCTACAGATGCAGAGAAGGAGGTTGGAATTTTGCACAGAGAAGAAGGCCTCAAACTCAAAACTCTTGTCACTGACACACCTCCTTCTGAAGAAAGCCTTACCAGTTATTTTTTCTGTGAAGATTATACAGTTCAATCCATGTCAAAAGAGCAAAACAATTAGTATTCTCTACCTACAACTGAGTAAACCAGAAACCTGTGGTCAGGCTAAACGTAGCCAGGCACAAATAAGGCCAATGGCTTTGGGGATGTGGCTCAAATCGCCACCAAACACGAGGACTCATGTTGAATGGAGACAGGCTCCTCCAAACAGATCTCTGGAGGTGGGAGTGCTGGGTATATTCAGACGGAGATGTCACAGTGCATTTATCCATGGTGCCTACTGCACATCCCAGTTTTGGAAGCATTGAGAACCAGAAAGACTCTAGGAGCCCTTACATCCCCTAGCTCTCTTGAAGCAAATCCTGTTAGCAAAAGTAATTGGGGCAAGTCTTTCCTGATGAGAGTAATGACTCAGACTGGTACAAGTGTCTTCCTCAAAGGGTGACACAGTTTTCTCCGAAACACCCATGATTGATGAGGGCCAGTGTGTCAATCCACCCACCAACGACAGTTTATAGAGCATAACCCTTGAAAACTGCCCAAAAGAAATGCCATACACATTTGTAATTTGAAATGTTCTGGTAGCTACATTTTAAAAATTAAGAACAGATAAAATTAATTTTAACAATATATTATATTTAACCCAATATATTCAAAACATTGTCACTTCAACATATAATCAATATGAAAAGTATTGAGATATTTTACTTCCTTTTTATATTGTCTTAAGTCTGGTTTGTATTTTATACTTACAGCACATCCCAATGAAGATACCAAATTTTCATCGGAAATACTTGATCTATATTTAGATCTCACAAAATTTACCCTCGAAAAGCAGATTCACATCCCTAAGTTGTTTGGAACATATTAAAAGTTTTTTGATAACTAAATACAGTATCAGTTTCTTAAATTTAATTAAAATAAAATTTAAGATTCAGTCATGCTAGCCACATTTCAAGTGTTCCATAGCGACACGTGGTTGGTGGCTACTGTATTGGACAGCATAGTTCTAAAGGGCCAGAAAAGTGCTTTCTAATTGTGTTTAAACTTCAAATTGTTTAATGCAGAACTAGAAACAACATAGGCTTCCAATAAATCATAGCATCAGAGCGGTTTGGAACTTCAAAATCCTTAAGGTTCAGTAACCCATCCCATGTTTTTGAAAGGAAAAAACCTAGAAAGAGAAGTTAAGGGACTTGAAAAAGATCACACACCTAAACTAGTGGGTGCATATCTGAACAATCATTTAGGTATACTGATTCTTAGTCCTGAGATATTTTTACCTCCTTACACAACAAACATACTTCAGGGGAAAAAAATGCTTTTTAAAATTATTTGAATGATCACTTAAATGATATGGGCAAGAGAAAGAAAACCTATATCCTAATTGCATTTTTACAACCTGATAAAAGTATGCTCTACAATATTTAAGGTATCTCCTTGCACTGTGGTTTGAAGTCTAGGTGATGTAATCTGTCAGTCCTTCTTACCTCAACCTGTCACCACTTCCTCTGCTTGGAGCGACCTGACAGCATATGGATCCTGCCCGCCCCCAGAGCATCCGGCCACATTCTTCTGTCTGCAGCTGTGCTGTTCCAGCAGTCTACCACATTTTGTTTAAGGTTGTGCTTCAGAGAATCCTCTCTATTTGCAAACCAAAATACTCAGTAGAAACTGAAGTGTGTGGAATCACCAGACAGTCCCAGCTCTGCCCATCCTCACTATGTGACTGGGCAATCCTTGGTTTTCTCACCCATAATATGGGGATGAGAAATCTGCCTCCATGAGATTTAAATGTGATAACGGGACCGAAGCACAGTGCCCATCAAGAGTAAACTCTTGGTTAGTACAAGCTGTTGTTACTTACCAGTGGTCTGCAGGCTCCCTGAGAAGGACTGCATATGTCTGGCTCACTGCTGCACCCTGTGACCAGCAAAACTCTTGAGACATTGTAGGTCCTACACAACTATTTGTCAAATGACTTTAAAAGACACTTTTCATTTCCCTCAAATCTTATGATTGACACTAGGAGGGATCACTGGGAAACAATACCGCGAAGTTACTGGTAAGGCAAGCGGGGAGGGAGGTGACTGCTTTCCCTTTCAGAATCTGCTTGGTGGAGGCACCTGAGGTCAATGAAGCTCAAAGGTCAGCAAGTGGTGAAGTCCAGGGGGCTGTGTGAGATAAAGAAATTAGTCACTAGTGTTTAAAGGTAAGTAGCTATCGAGTGGAGCAAAGAAATAAACGCAGGGTTTTAACTGGTCATTTATTTGATTTGAGTAAATAATGCCTACTAGCTCTACCCAGCAAATCTCCCTTT
>RJWJ010017510.1:0-32885 GCA_004363605.1 Indri indri
GGGGGGGGCTGTTGATGGGGAGCAGGGGGAAGGGGTCAGGGAGCATGAGGGCAGAGTTCCGTGTGCAACCTGGGTGACTCGGCACTGTCTGGCCTCTGTTGAATTTTAGTTTTGTAATAACATTTCTAGTCTCCAAAGACTTTCTCTTCTCCTGTAAATTGTTCCCCTCTTTAGCAGCCTGTTCTCATTTTATACATCTATTGTGTTCCTTAAAATTTTAAGAATACAAATTTGTATCTTTTGGTAAAGTTCTCTTCTGTTTCCTGTGTTTTATCTTCCCCCTCCCCTCGAGAATTACTTCTCCTCATTCCTCATGACCTCCTCTTCACTTTGCTCAAATATCTGGCAACCCTGTGTTCGTTCATGATTGGGAATCGAGGACTCTTTGGATTAGCCTAGGTAATTAGCATGGATCTGATCTACAGTTGTGATGTCGTTTCGTTAATAGGCCTCTCCTGTGAATAAGCGGGTAGAGTGTGTCAATTAGTCTTCTTCTGGGATAATGGAGCTTGCAGGTATGATAGCAACTATCCCAAATCTCAAAAGCATGGCATTTTCTCTGGCATTGGAAGCCTTTATTGAATCTCTATTCTAGGTAGATGTGTGCTTCTGTATGGATGTTCTACAATGTGTTCTGTGCCCTGAAGCTTAATTCTCTCTGCAGAAGAGATTCCTCCATGTCCTGGGGAAGATGATTTTGGATATCTTTTGAGGCTCACAGCTTCAACACCAGAGTAAAGACTCTGTTTTTCAAATGTTATTGGAACAGTTCTCTTTTTTCATATTTTGGAGTCCTCACGAAATAAATCCTGTGTCTTCCCCTCTCGATATAAAACCAGTTAACAGACACAGGACTCAGCTGACTGAAGAGTAGGCTTAGGTCTATAGCCAAATGGACTTGCTAATACTTTTTAAATACTCCCAATAGAGAAATGTACTGTGGCAAAGTAAGTTCATCAAATTTCATTTGTTTTCCTTTTGGTCACACAACTTTATTGTATTTCCCAGCTACCTTTGCTATTGGGTGCGGTCATGGACTGAGTTCTGGCTAATGGGTTATGAGAAGAAATGATGTGCACCATAATTTGGCATAGCTCATAGGTAACCCCCTGTACAATCGATAGGCTGAATGCAAAACAAGAAGAGTCTTAGAATGTGACACATCTACAGTGTGGAAGGAACCTGGGTCTTGGAATGACATATGGAGAATATCCCCCCCACCACCACCACCAACCTGCACTGGACCTTGATAATAACAAAAATTAAAATTTTTCTTAACAAACCAAAGAGATTTGGAATATTTGTAAGTTTCCAACAGCAGATACCCTCTCCTGACTAATGAAATCACTTAGTCAAAGAAGGTGCTGGATAACCACAGAGGGCCCCTGTTGGCTTATGGCATTTCCTCTTCTTCGAAATGCAGATCCAAAGGAAGAAAAGTCTAGATAAACCTGAATAATCATGCTCTCTTCTATTTGCAAAATTCACTATTAATAATAATATATATTAGTCCTGCTCCTTGATTCCCTCCTGGAGAGTGGGATGGAAAATGCCTCATAGACATATGAGGATCAAGGAAAATGTTTTTCTTCATCCTCAATGTCTGGGAATCAAATCAGAGGGGTCCTTAGGTGCCTAACCCTAAGCCAACCACAGAAGGCACAAGGAGCAGGGACCATAACTCTCTGGCCCCTGTGTCAGTCAGCTGTGGGCAGGGAGGTGGGTCATGTAAGGACATGAGGGCACCCCTAGAACCATATAATTGGAGTATGTGTTGGTGTGGAGCAATTCCCCAGAAAAGGGGGATGCTAGTTCCAGAATTGGGCAGGGGTGGTGGTGGTGACAGTTAAGCAGATCCTTGACAGTGCCATTTGGTCATCCCTATTGAACTGTGGGGTCTGTAGAGTTAGGGTGAGTCCCATACTGTTTGTGTCTCCCACATTGCACGTCATGCTTGGCACATAGCACATCCCTCACCTTTGGAAAGGAGTAGAGAGGGAAAGGAGCAACACAAATGGGCTCAGAAAGCAAAGGAACAAACTGTTTGAGCATCTGTGGGGAATGGAAATGGCTTCGACTCCCAGATGCAGAAATGAAGTGCCTTTGGGGAGAGTTGTCTGTCAGTGCTCTGCGTGAAGTCCAGGTTCAGGAGCCTTGCCACAGGGAGCACTGCTTAATAAAGGTGACCAGGGGGCCAGTCTCAGCTCGGTGACCAAGGAGGAAATATATGATTTAATGAGTCCTTAGAAGACTAGTGATTTCCTATATTCTCATAAAACCTCACAAAATCCTCACAACTCTTTGAGGTTGGAATATTTTTTATTATTACACAGACAAAGAACTGAGGTCCTAAAAATAAATTCCTTGCCCAAGATGATGTGGAAACTGGATTCAATGTCAGTTCTGACGTTCAAGTGTAACCCTGGGACTTCAGTCGCCTCTTCCATAAAATGAGGTATAAATAGGACACTGGATCATATAATTTCTTGAGGCCTCATAACAATATGGAAACAAGGGGATGTAGAAAGAAGCAGTGAGTGGCTGTAGCTGTTATCACTCTATAGCAGCACAGCCATCCCATACCCAAGTTTTCGTGGGACATCAGCCTTATATTATGACAAGCCCAAGTTTCTCCTACTCAACTTCACGGAACAAAAGCTCCTTGTTCAATTGCCCTATATTTTGCCAAGGCCACATTTCGCCTACTCAGCTTCACAAAACAGATACTTGTTCAATTTCTACTGGAAATTTAGTTTCAGTAAGTTATAAAAAAGAAGAAAATTAAGGGCTATAATAGGAGATGGAACAAAGCTCTTCCTCAGGGAGCTGCCAAGCCTCTGACCATGACTGAGAT
Organism: Indri indri; assembly: GCA_004363605.1. NCBI lineage: Eukaryota > Metazoa > Chordata > Mammalia > Primates > Indriidae > Indri > Indri indri. The sequence continues at coordinate 2,855 of RJWJ010017510.1, forward strand.
AAGGGGATTTAGGCTTTTTATTACCTGTCTGATGTGCTGTCTAACCCCCATTGTTTGTGCTCGATTTAAATGTTGTAGGTCAGCATTTTAGGTGATATTTCTCCATAAAGTGTTGGCCTCCCATCATTGTGCTATGGAGATAATCAATATTTCATGGAAGGGATAGAACTGATACTTGGATTTCCTTTCCTCATAAAAATAATTGTTTAATTGTTATATGTACCTCATTGGCTTAAGTAAAGCAACCATCAATTCTTTTCTCTCTTTTTTTTTTTTTTCTTTTTTTGAGACAAGGTCTCACCCTGTTGCCCAGGCTGGAGTGCAGTGGCATGATCATAGCTCACGGCAACCTCATACTCCGGGGTTCAGGCCATCCTCTTGCCTCATCTCCTGAGTAGCTGGGACTATAGGCACATGCCACCATGCCTGGCTATTGTTTCCTTTTATTTTTCTTGGAGACGGGATCTTGCTATCTTGCCCAGGCTGATCTTGAACTTCTGGCCTCAAGCGATATCCGCACCTCAGCCTTCCAAAGGACTAGGATTACAGGTGTGAGCCACCGTACCTAGTGTAAACCAGCAATTCTTAAGTGTGATCCATAATTCTCCACATCCAATTTTGAGTCTAGTGGTGAGGGGTGGGCATGATATGAAAGACAATTTTCAGGATCCATGTTCTGCATGTAGGGTTGAACAACAGAGTTCGACTCATTTCTTCCAGAAACTAGCACACGGAACAATGAGGAATCATCACTAATCCTCCATGCCCTCCTGACCATTATTGGTCCTAAAATCCACTACCTCAGTTACAGTTTTTATTCCAATTAAAAACTGTCCACTCATGACAGAGGAGTTCAAATTAACACCTCCGTCACTAGTGAGCAGAGACTGTGACTCTCTCCTGGAGAGTTTGAGTCTAGCGGGGGCCCCAGTGCTATTTACTGCTTGTCAGATCACCAGTTGCACCCATTGGAGAGGGTGGAGGAGAAGCCCCAGGAGGAATGTGAATAGCAGACGTCTTGGTGGTATGGGCTGCTGTCCGGAAGCCTGTCACATCTTACTTTACGTCGTCTGAGGCAGGGATTGGTCACAGAAATGATAGCGGGAACAAGGGTACTCTCTAAAGACATAAAGGTGCAATATGAATTTTTAATACAAAATATTGCCGATTTCTTGTAACCTTTGGCTCTCAAATCACATGGGGCATCTGCTCCCACCTTTGGGCTGTAGACCCTGATAGAGACAGGCTGGGGCAGCCAGCACTTTCAGAGTTACTGCATGTGGCCTGCAAATCCGCATTTTCACTGAGCCTGTCTGAGGGCTGAAGAATGGCTCACAGTGACCTGCTGTTTTCATAAGCACATGGATCCTCTTGTGATTAAGAAAATACAGATTTATTTTAAAAATTTGTGGTGAAGAGCTGCCCACACATCGTTGGCCTACCCTGGGGTCAGCTGAAGATAGTTCCTATGCTTTCTGCTCAGCGGATTTCTCTGTCCCCGGGAGTGAGCAAAGCCCATACCTGGCAGGTCAAAAGAGTTGTGGAGTTAATGCCCACAGGAGCAACTCTCAAATGATGAGGAACAGGAGTTGGCACATAAATCCTCTGGCTTCTTTGCTATGGAAGAGACCATTCTGGTGTGTGTGTTTCACATGGTCTCTCAAACTCCCCACTGGCATTGAGCCCCAGTCACCCTCAGTAGCCACCTGGTTGGATATTGCATGGTATTTGAGATGTTATGTTGCTGAGTTCTGATGAAAGTGATTTATAATATATAGCTTTGGCAGACATGATAAAAGGCTATAAACAGTGTGTAAAGGATGAGATCATCAAGGGCATCTGTGAACATAGGTATATCAATAGCCTGTGAGTCCCCATGCTGGAAGTGAGTCACATCATTGATTCATATACCAGACCCTGGGTGTCAATTACCCCTCTCTCTTCAATCATCACCATCAAGCAGGGCCACAGAATTCTCACTTCTAGTCTTGGGCTTGCACAAGAAAATGTCACGTGTCTGCCTTTGTAGGGAGAGAGGGAGACAGGAAGGAGATGGTGCTGGTAGTGGTTTAGGACCTGATCAATAATATCTCTGGGGAGATGAGAAATCTCTACATGGGAGAAGAGTTCTTTGGAATGTGGAGAAGTATACCCCATCAGTTGGGGTGTTAATTAAGTTTACAGTTTAGAAACAAAAACATATTTTCTAGACTTTTTCATCTTAAGAAATAAGCTTCAAATTACATTTCATTATTTCCAAACTCAGAGCTAATTCTCTAAGTCATTGATGCCAAGTAAAATTGTTGCTTTGGTAGAACAAAGCAATGGATTAAATAGCCATGAAATCCATATAAGATTGGTTGTTTTAGTAAAAAGCCTGTAAAGTTACGTATTTTGTAAGAGGGCTATCAAATCATTGCCTCTCATATGTTTTTACAGGATTAATTGCCAAGGGAAATGTTTTAAATAAAGTTAATTTTGGAAATCAAATCATTTTTATATTGTCAATTAATAATTCTAAATATAGCATAACCATATGTTTTCCTATATATAAGACAAATGTACACATTCTCTTAGTTTCTTCAAATTTTTATGGTAGAAATTTTTGTGTGCAATAAAATATGTATTATTGTATTTATGTATTATCTTATCAGGAGTGGAACACATTATCTTAAGGTTAAGTCATTTAATGGTGGTGATATTTAAAGATTGGGAAAAGTTACCAGGAGAGCTTTTGGAATCAACTTAAAAAATAGTATAAATAAAAGAAACTCAGTTCTCGTGAAAACTATTAGCATGAGGAAGAATTAAGTAGAATTTATTCTCAATTTATTTTGGTTATTAGTACAAAGAAGACTTATTGAATTTAAAACATTGCTTCATACTAAAATCAACAATAAATGTTAAACAACAAAAGCTATGGTTTTTGCAATACTTGTGTGTTGAAACCAGGTTTGTGTGATATGATCTGCTGTGTTCCAACTAAATTACATTTTGAGGGGATGAATTATCTCTTAAGTATGGAAAATTTCAAACATATAATAAATTTCCACATTCTTATCTCTCAGTTTCAACAATTATTAACTCATGGTGATCTTTCTCCCCTTCCCCCTGATATATTATTTTGAAGAAAATCTAGGGTATTGTATCATTTCATTCATAAATATTTCAGGATATATTTCTCAAAATCAGAACTCTTTTCTATATAAAAAATTACCACACTACCATTAAAGTTGCATTTTAAAGTTATGGATTTGTCATTGCAAAGGCAAAACAATCACTTTGAAAGATAAAAACTTTGCTGTCAGAAAGAGTGTGTGTATTTTATTTGGGGGGAGTGTTGCTGAGAGAATGTTTTATGTAAATTAGCAGTTACTGAGATACAGCTCTAAACAGCAAAACACTGCAATCAGCAAAAGATCAAGAGTTATGCTTTCCCCAATTTTGACTGAAAAAAATTCAACTGCAGAGTTACATACCAGCCAACATGGAGCTACTAAAGTGCTTTCTCAAGTTCCTTTTATGCTTAATGTCTTAAGGCTCCCTTTGTAAATATCAAGAAGATGTCTTGTGAAACTGATCCAGACATAAATATATCCCAGGAATACTGGTTCTTAAGAGTTTCATATTTCTGGCCCAAGAACACGAGACCTATATAAAGCAGTGATTCCTAATGGTTATGGGTTTGTGAAAAAAGTATTGTAAAGAGGTCAGCTGTTTATTTTTCTCGAAATGGTTATCTTACGGCATACCTTATGTAAATATGATTGGCAATGTTATGTAATAATTATGCTTAAGTATTTGACATACTTTTTCTATATGGAGTATATGGATAAATTTAGTTTGCACCACATGAAATTCCTAATTTGTCAGTATATTTTTCAGCATGCAAATCCCTTTAGCATTTCCTGTAAAGCAAGTCTACTAGAAAAGATCACTCACGGGTTTATCTTGGAATGCAGTATTTCTTGATTACTTTTGAAGGTTACTTTGCTGCTTATAGAATTCTTCATTGACAGTATTTTTCTGTCATCCCACTGCCTCCTGGCCTCCATGATTTCTGATGAGAAATCAAATGTTAATATAATTGATCATCCCTTGTATGCAAAGTGTCTCTTCTCTCCGGCTGCTTTCAGGATTCTCTCATTGTTTTTGTCTTTTTACCAATTGATTATAATGTCTCTTAGTGGGGATTTCTTTGAGTTTTTCCTACATGAAATCTATTGAGCTTCTTGGATGTATAAATCGACGTCTTTCATCAAATTTGAGATTTTGTTACCACAAATATTTTTTCTATCCCTTTCTATCTTTTATCTCCTTCCAGAATTCCCTTTATGTGTATGTTGGTACACTTGATTATTTCCACAAGTCCCTCAAACTCTGTTCATTTTTCTTTCTTTCTACTTCTCAGACAGGATAATCTCAACTGACCTATCTTGGAGATTGTTGATTCCTTCTATATCCTATTCAGATCTGCTGTTGACTCCCCCTAGTGAAAATTTTATTTCAATTGTTACACTTTTCGATTCCAGAATTTCTATTTTTTTCCTTTTTTATAATTTCTATTTCTTTGTTGATATCATCTATTTGGTGTGACATCATTCTCATGGTTTCTTTTGTTCTTGTGGTTGTTGTGTATACACGATGGCCTTTAACTCTTTAGCCATATTTAGAAAAGTTGATTTAAAGTCATTGTCTTGTAAGTCCAATGACTGGGCTTTTTCAGTGACAGTATCTATTGATTTCTTCTTTCTCATGTGTGGGCTACATTTTTTGTTTCTTTGCATGCCTCATATTTTTTGCTGAAAACTGGATATTTTAGATGTTATAAAGCAACAATTCTGGAAATCATGTCCCCCAATCCCAGGTGCTATGATCTGAATGTTCCCCAAAATTCATGTCTTAAAACTTAATCATCAATATGATAGTATTAAGAGATGGGCCCTTTAGGAAGTGATTGAGAGATGAGGGCAGAGCCCTCATCAATGGGATTGGTGACCTTATAAATGGGCTGGAGGGAACTAGCTCTTTTGTTCTTCAATCCTTCTGCCATGTGAGGACACAGAGCTCATCTCTTTTGCCCCTTTTGCCCCTTCTGAATGTGAGAACACAGCAAGAAGGCCCTCACAACACACCTAATGCCGGTACCTTAATCTTGGACTTCCCAGCCTCCAGAACTATAAGAAATAAATTTCTGTTCTTTATAAATTACCCAGTCTGTGGTCTTTTGTTATGGCAGCACGAATGGACTAAGACACCAGGGTTTGTTTTGGCCTCTTATTCTAGTTGTTGTTTGTTGGTTTAATGACTTTTTTGAACTCATTTTGTAAAGTCTGTATTCTTTGTCATCTGTGGACACTGACATCTTGTTTCTGTTATTGTAGTGCTCAGCTAGTGATTTGACAGGTTTTTTTTACCTGGAACCTACCCTTCACAACAAAACAAAACAAAACTAGAAACAATCTCCTAGTTTTTGGAAATGGGCAACGTGTGTGTTTGGGCAATCTTTCAATTCCCAGCCAGGCACTATACAACACTACCACAACCTTCACTTGCTATTTAAGGGGCACCTCAAGGTCATACAGTAGTGAGAATTTAGAGCCCTCTCAGTTCATTTTGGAGCATGAAACCACCCTTTGATATGTTTTTGGCCTTCTAAATAACTAGGACTATGTGGGAGCTTAGCAAAGCCCTTATTCTTTTCACTCCTCAGCTTTCAACCCAAGATTTTCAGTTTGTCTATTGTTTACCTCAACTGTTTTCCCTTCTCCAAGCAGTAGCAGCTATTACATTGGTATGTAAATGTTTCTGACAAATAGCCCCAGATGGTTGCCTTCACCCTGGGAGACTTCCAAATTAGGCGAAATAGAGGTAAATCCTTTGAGCTGATACTTCAGGGAGCCAAATATAGGGCAAATCAAACAACCACAATTATTGGAGAATAAGATCCGTTCTGTTCCCTCTGGTACTAGGCACCTACACCTGGAATGTGGGCTGTTGTCTTCCAAGATGCCACTAAGTTGCTATGATGGTTAAACTTATGTGTCAACTTAACTGGGCCACAGGATGCCCAGATATCAGATTAAATGTTATTTCTGGGTGTTTCTGGAAGAGATTAACATTTAAATTGGTGGACTGAGTGAAGCAGATGGCCCTCTCCAGTGTGAGTGGGCCTCATTCAACTGGTTAAGGGTCTAGACAGAAACTGGGTCTCTGGCTCTAAGCTTTCCTAGGTGTCCAGCTTATAGATGGCAGATCATGGGACTTCTCGGCCTCCAGAACTGTGTGAACAAATATCATATTTATTAATATGTATGTATGTCCTGTTGGTTCTGCTTCTCTAGAGAATCTTGACTAATACAGATTTTGGTACCAAGAGTGGTTCTAGAAAAAGAAAATTTTAAGGATAAGTTTCTGGATTGGTTCTAGGGTTTCTAGAATTGACTATCTAATTAGATTTAAAGACACTGTTTCTCTATTTCCCATAGTAAAGAGAGTACTGGTAATGGAGACATGAAAAATATCTGCATTGGATACATCTAATGTAACACTTACATGAATCAAGGAGCTGGGTGACTGTGTATATGATACTTTCAAACATTTTCTTTAAAAAATATAGCAAATACATCAATAATATTGTTGGTTCGTTGCTTCTAATGTGACTGGACAAAATGGTAAAAGAAAAGGATGAGCTCGGAGATTTGAATTCCTAGCTCAGTCACTGTATAAATGACCTGAAGGCTTCTAAGAATGTCCTGAAGGAGACTCTTATCTCCTGTAGCTGCAGGGCTGCTACTGCTGAAAATCAAATCCCAAATCTCATCATATGACTGAGTGAATTACAATGCAAGTTGAACTCCCAGCCTCACAGCGTGTGTCCTGTTACAGTGAGGGCACTGATGGGCAAAAATGAGACCCTGTACATAGGGATGGGGCACATTTGGGTAGATGCTGATGAAGTTTGGCGCATTGAGCCCCTAAATTCTGATGAGTCACTTTTGCCAGTGGACGAGGTCTCCCCACACCCAGTGGAAGCAGTCTGTCCAACCACAGCGGAAGTGGCTTCTCCACCCCCAGTGTCAGTGGCAACTGCCCCCAACAGTGGTATCAGCTTCTCCACCCTCAGTGGTATTGACCCTTCTATCCCAGTCTGAGAAGATTAACCTTACATTGCCTGAGGAAACTCTAATGGCCTCCCCCGAGGCAACTGCCATGCAAGACGGTGCTGATTCTCCTCAGGCCCCACTCCTATTACCCATATTTGCTTCTAGACCTATAACTAGACTCAAGTCCTAGAAGCCCCTAAAGGTGAGATACAAAGTGTGACCCATGAGGACGTGTGATACGATCAAAATCACTTGAATTTTCAAATGTATATAGACATAAATCTGGTGAACATGTGTGGGAATAGATATTAAGACTGTAGGATAATGGTGGAAGGAACATAAAGTTTGATCAGACTAAATTTGTTGATGTGGGCTCACTAAGCAGAGATTCTGCATTTAAAGTTGCAGCTATGGAGTTAGAAAGGACTCTAATAGCTTGTTTATTTGCTTGGTTGGTTAGCTGAAACATAACCCAAAAGGTGGCCCACAGTGAGAAAACTGGAAATGTCTGTCCTGCCTTGGTTTCATGTAGAGGAAGGGACTCATAGACTGAGGGAGATTGGAATGTTATGGTGGATTAGACATTTAAAACCTACTCACTCACACTGAGAAGGTCCAGAAGACATACCTTTCACCTGTAGGGAAGTTTAATTTTTTCCCTGTAGGTTTGATAATTTGAGTCTATAAAATAAATTGATAATAGACAGATTAACAGGAAAAAAGACATACAAATTAGTATTAACATGCAGATGGGCACAGGAGTCATATACAAAGTATTAGGCTCAAAGGGGGGTGGATGTCAGAAGGTTGAAGTTTTTATACTATACTGTAGTTACAGAAAGAATAGGGACTCGGAGTGTGGGAAGACTGGTAATAAGAGGGAGGGAGAAAGAAAGACAAAGGGAAAAGGTGGTCTTGTTGTGTAGATGAAACTTCACAAGTAGCAGCTCTCAGAAAGAATAGGTGGTAGCCTGTGGTTGAGTTCATCTTTCTAAAATCTGGATGAGGAAGAGGGCCTCAGAGAAAGCCTGGCTGTTTATTCCACTAATGTAGATTTTTCTGTGCAGATGCAAATCTCCACAAAAGGCAGCTTTTGAGGGCTAATCCTGTCTTCTGGCCCTCTGAATAGCCATCTTGAAGTATGTCAAGAAGTACATTTTGGGTGAAATATTTTGGTTTCCTTAACACCAATACTGTGAGAAATAAATTGGTGAGGAGAGCCTCAGCATACCGAAACAACTCCATGATTGCTCTTCTCTTTAGGCCATACCTTACAGTGGGAACTACAGTCACCGAATTGGGCAACCTAAATGCAATGGAAATAATTGGATCTCGGAGTGGCAGGGGCCAATTGTCAGCCCTCCACCACCAAAGGCAAGATGTACATTGCTACCATAAAGGCAAGCAGAGTCAAAGCCACAATCACAGACCTATGATGTCGACTAATTGATCATAGTGTTCCTAGAAGTGAAATAGAAAGCCTATGAAATTATTACTTGATCTATATAAACAAAATTTCCAAGTCAGGTGAACAAAAGCTTAACCAGAATCCTAAAAACAGAGAGTCAGGTTCCTCAGTTAAGTCCCATACTTGAATTAGTTTACAGACTCAGAACCCTTTGAATGAAAAGGCCAAGTTCCCTTGAGAAAGGACCCCAGTTCACTATCCAAGATTTATACTTGTAATCTTTCTCCCATCCTTCCCCAAAGGGATCTATGACCTTTTACCAGGGTAACTGTGCACTGGGGGAAAGGAAATAATCAGATCTTTTAGGTACTACTGGACACTAGCTCTAAACTGGCACCGATTTCAGGAGACCCAAAATGTCACTGTGGCCTACCAGTCAGAGTGGGGGCTTATGGAGATCAGGTGATCAATGGAGTTTTAGCTCAGGTCCATTTCACAGTGGGCACGGTGGGTCTCTGAACCCATCCTGTGGTTGTTCCTCCATTTCCAGGATGCATAATTACAATAAACATACTTAGCAGCTTGCAGAATTCCCACGTTGGTTCCATGACTCATGGAGTGAGGGCTATTATGGTGGGAAAGGTCAAGTAGAAGCCCCTAGAAATGCCTCTACCTCAGAAAAGAGTAAAAGCAATACCACATTCCCAAAGGGATTGCAGAGATTAGTGCCACCATCAAGAACTTGAAAGTGGCAAGGGTGGTGATTCCCACCACATCTCCGTTCAACTTGCCTATTTGGCTTGTGCAGAAGACAGAGGAATCTTGGAGAATGACAAGATTATCATAAGCTTTGCCAGGTGATGACTCCAATTGCAGCTGCTGTACCAGATGCGGTTTCATTACATCAACAAATTAAGACATCCCCTGGTCCCTGGTACGGAGCTATTGATCTGGCAAATGCCTTTTTCTCCATCCCTGTCCCTAAGTCCCACCAGATGCAGTTTCCTTTCATCCGGCAATGCCAGCAATACAGCTTCATTGTCCTACATTGGGGGTATATCAACTCTGCAGCCCTATGTCACAATTTAGTTCTTAGGGCTCTTGATCGCCTTTCCCTTCCACAAGGTATCACACTTGTCTTTTACATTGATGACATTATGCTGATTGAACCCTAGTGAGTCTTAAGTAGCAACTACTCTAGAGTTATTGGTAAGACATTTGTGTGCCAGTGGGTGGGAAATAAATCTCACAAAAATTCAGTGGCCTTTTACCTCAGTGAACTTTCCAGAGGTCCAGGATTGGTAGCCTGTGGTCAAACTGAACACTTGACCATAGGCTACCAAGTTACCATGTGACCTGAGCTACTCTATAAGCCCTATCACGAACTAGGTGTTATCTGACCCACCGAGTTACAAAGTTGGGCGTACACAGCAGCACTTCATCATCAAATAGAAGTGGTGCATACGTGATAGGGCCTGAACACACCCTGAAGGCAAAAGTAAGTTACATAAAAGAGTGGCCAAAATGCCCATGTTGCCCACTCCCGCTACACTGTCTTCTGTCTCCCAGCCTGCACTCATGGCCTCATGAGAAGTTCTTTATGATTAGTTGACAGAGGAAGAGAAGACTTGGGCCTGGTTCATAGACAGTTCTGCACAATATGCAGGCCCTAACCCAAAGTGGACAGCTATAGCTCTACAGCCCTGTCCTGGGACATCCCTCAAGGACAGTGGTGATAAAAAATCCTCTCAGTGGGCAGAACTTCAAGCAGTGCAGCTGGTTGTTCACTTAGCTTAGGGAAAATGACCAGATGTGTGACTATGTTGTGATTCATTCCCTGTGGCCAATGGATTGGTTGAATGATCAGGGATTGGATGGAACATGATTGGAAAATTGGTGACAAGGAAATTTGGGAAAGAGGTACAAGGATAGGACTCTCTGAATGGGCAAAAGATGTGACAAAATTTGTGTCCCATGTGAATGCACACCAAAGAGCTACCTCAGCAGAGGATTTTAATAATCAAGTGGATAAGATGACCCATTCTATGAATACCACTCAGCCTTTTCCCCCAGCCACTCCTGTCATCACCCAATGGGCTCATGAACAAAATGTCCATGGTAGCAGGGATGGACATCATGCACAGGCTCAGCAAAATGAGCTACCACTCGCCAAGGCTGACCTGGCTATGGCCACCACTGAGCACCCAATCTGCCAGCAGCAGAGACCAACAGAGTCTATGATATGGCAACATTCCCCAGCATGATCAGACAGCTACCTGGTGGCAGGTTGATTACACTGGACTACTTCCATCATGGAAGGAACCTTTTATTGTTACTGGAATAGACATTTACTCTGGATACAGATTTGCTTCAATCCACAGACTTACACAATGTCTTATCCATTGCTATGGTTTCCACACAGCATTGCTTCTAATCTAGGAACTCCCTTCACAACAAAGGAAGTGTGGCAGTGGGCCCCTGCTCGTGAACTGGTGTTACCATGTTCCCCACAATACCGAAACAGCTGGTTTGACAGAATGGTGGAATGGTCTTTTGAAGACTCAGTTACAGTGCCAGTAATACCTTGCAGGCCTGGGGCAATGTTCTCCTGAAGGCCGTATCTCCATCTACTCAGCATCCAATACATGCTGCTGTTTCTCCCATAGCCAGGATTCCTCAAGGCATGGTAATCGAATGGCACCACTCACTTTTACCACAAGCGATTCACTAGCAAAAGTTTTGCTTCTTGTTTTCATGACCTTAGGCTCTGCTGGCCTACAGGTTTTATTTCCGGAGGAATGAATGCATACCACAGGAAGCACAACAATTCTGTTGAACTGGAAGGTAAGACTGCCACCTGGCCACTTTGGGCTCCTCATTCCTCTGAATCTACAGGCAACGAAGAGAGTTACTGTGCTGGCTGGGGTGAGAGATCCAGACTAACAAGGAGAAATTGCACCACCAGTCCACAATAATGGTAAGAAAGAATATGTCTAGAATACAGATAATCCATTAGGGCATCTCTTAGTATTTCCATGCCCTGTGATTAAGGTCAATGGAAAACTACAACAACCCAATCCAGGCAGGACTGCTAATGGCCCAGACCCTTCAAGAAGGAAGGTTTGGTTCACCCCACCAGGTAAAGTACAATAAGTAGGTGGGGTGCTTGTTGAAGGCAAATGGAAAACAGAACGGGTAGTGGAAGAAGGTAGTTATATAGATCAGGCATAACCACGTGACCAGTTACAGAAATGAGGCCTGCAATTGTCATGAATATTTCCTCCTTAGTTTGTTATAAATACATTTGTGTTATGAAAATATGTTTCTTTCCTCTATTCTTCCCTTATCATGTAACAGAAGATGTATTGATTTTATATGATAGTATTTTAAGTATTGTTAATTTGATAGCTAAGTACTGAAGTTATGGGATATCAACAAGAGTAAATATCACTCAAAGACTTTACCTCTTGTTCTGGGAAAGGAGTTAGTATGTTTTTGGTTGTACCTAGTATAGTTGTATCATGTTAGGTGGAATTATAACCTTGTGATTGTCTTTATTTGGAAATTAAGTATGGCTTAAGGAGATGTGTATAGGTGACAAGCTGATAAGGGGTGAACTTAGTGATAATGGAAATGATATAAAGAAAGAATCAGAACCATAAACATCCATGATTCTCTCTTCAAACATAATTATCATAGTGTACGTTGGTGGCCAGTGTAGTATACTTGCGAGTTAGGAACAACCGGACTAAAAAGAGCTTTTTGATCCCCAAGCAGTCTATTAGTGGAGGAGATTCTGTAGACTTGTTTGAGGTGGAAAGATGAGAAACTATGAAATTGGATACCAACAGGAGATGTTATATTACAGTGGTTTTTCAATTATGTTCATCAAATGATAGGGATTGCAGAAGTGACTTGAACTGACCTGCAGTAAGGAGGGTTGACAAGAAAGGTCACAGCGGGGTTCAAGCTTCACACTTCCATACTCCATGACAACAGTTCCATCTACTTAATATATCAATATTATGGTTCCATGAAAAATTGTTTGAAAGTTAGTTCCCATTGCTAAAACCACAGCATAGACCAAGATACAGGACTGTGTGATAAAGATGACTACTTATAAATACTATGGGACGTTGGGCAAGAAGCAGTTTCACAAGCTGGAGTGGAGTTAGGGTTAGAAACCCAGTTAGAACATTAGAAGGTTTTCCAACTTTTAGTCTGATTGCAAAATCCCCAGGGACAAGAGACACTATCACTTTCTAATCTCCTTAGGGTCTCATCCAAAGTAGGCATTTTGTAAAAGTCTATCATCTGAGGTATAGAAGAAAATAAGGTTAGATAAGCTAGTGGGACCATATTACGGAGAATTTTGGAAGTTACCAAAAAAACCACAGAAGTAGATAAAGTAAAATTACTGAGAACAAAATGTCATGATATAAGTTTAAGGAAATGACAGGTGGTAAGAATTACAGCAGAAAGACAAGCATTAAGGAAACCAACCAGAAAGCTACTGGTGCTTCGGTCAATTCATAGCCTAAAAAAAGCCCTCACTTTTAGGTATTTGATGTATTTGGGGAAGGCAGTTAAAAGGATTAAACACAATTATTGGCCTCAAAAAGCTTAAGAATGTAGAAAAGGCTCAGAGAGAACAAGTAGGTGATTTCAAGAGATGGAAGAGCAGCTCTAGAACTTCTAGCTTGAACTTTTCTGAAATACCTTAAGAGCTTAAAAAAAAAAAAGTCCATATGGCCACAGCCAAGTATGAACTTTCAAAAAATAATCTTTTATGACAGATGTTAGAATAGTGGTATTTTTAAGGAGGGGGTATGAGGAAGCCTTCTGGGATACTAGAAATGTCTTGATCTAGGTGTTGGGATTAATAGCTGTCGTTATCAAGTTATAAACTATATAATTGCTACATATTTTTAAAAGCACCTTTTGATGACTATTTGGACAACTCTCTGGGGACTTGTGCTTACAAAATGGATACTCAGACTTATCATTTATATTTAAAATTCTTCCTTGAATATAGAGTAAATAAACGAAATTTTTATACTATAAAGAGCAACGCGTATTTACATATACTTGGTTAATGACATGACACACCAGCTTTTAGTCGTTAAGATAACTACACATAGGAAGATGATGCTCTGTGACCACAATGGTCTCATCTTGTGCTTTCTTTTCTCATCTTCTCAAACACAAGCTGTTCTGCTAAGCAGGAAGAAACCAGGTTCTTGGTGTCTGTAGCCACCACTCCCGGGACTTGACAAACTACACTACAGCAGGGAGCTCAATCTAACCCTAACCCTAACCCTTTAGAGCAGATGTTTCCATTTTGTATCATACCAGGGTCATTCAAAAGTAGCACAGAAAGTTCCTTCTTATGCCGAGAACACTCTGAAGTTTTCAACAAATGATTTCTTATTTCTTTACTGAGCGATATCCCTAAATTCTGCAGAAAAAAAGAAACATAATCATTTTACCTTGTTGAAAAGAACATAATTAGTAAGAGCTTCTGCAGCATGTTTATCACTTACCCATAATATGATTAACACATGGGAGAAGAAATCTCTTGGGTTTAAAAATAGCTTTATTTAGCATACCAAAAACACGGAAACATAAGAAAGACCCTACCTAGTATACACATAAAAATAGTTAAATACCATAATTTAATGTAAACCAAGCATTTTAAAATGTGAAATATTATAATAAAATACATACTATTTACACAGAACCAAGTTAAAGCTACCTCCGCAGTTATTGGATCCGATCATCAATCTTGAAGTCATCATTAGCAATGAAACAAACACATCTCTATTTGTACTGGTCAACAGGAAAAGAAGAAATCATTTTAATTACTTTACACAAATCCAATTTATTGTGTTAGAGTAGGGAATCAGAAAGTGTCAGTTCTAGGATTCCAGACACAACTTCTGCATGTGGAGGCTCATAAACCATTCTGTTGAAAGATCACTGAGCCTGTTCTTTTATTTAAATGCAAACTGGTTGATTCAATTTAGTCACTGCTTAAGAAAGGTATTAAATATATTCTGCAAAAGTAAACCTTTATTGAAAACAATCAAAGGTGAATGTAATATTGACCAGGTAAGAAAGGCAAAAGCATAAAAAATACATATTATTCTAGACAAGCCCCTTAATTATAACAAATGCTAAGAAACTCAGTTTATAAAAGCAGATGGGGTAGCAAAAGGGACCTTAAAAACATAAAATCCAAACCAAATTCAAACAAAACAAACAAACCTAAGATAATGTTTCTTGAAGAAAGCGGTATTTTGTTTATCCTGTCATTATCATGTGAAAGCCACCAGGAGATCTGTGGCTGATACACTTATTACTATGGAGTAGTGTTTTCATGGACCAACAGTCTGAAAAGTGGTAGTCATTGATCAGTTTAAGCATTTGGCTTTTGCTTCAAGGATCAACATTCATTGTGATATTGCAATTTGGCTTATCTCTAATAGGCAGCATTAAATGCAATATCAGGGGTCTAAAATGTAAAATAAAACTGCAAGAATATTTAGCAATAGAACATCTTGCTCCTTTGTCTAATCCTATAATTCCCAAACTTTTGGTCTCCAGAAGTCTTTATACTCTTAAAATTTACTGGGGATCTGGATGCCAAAGACCTTTTGTTTATCAGGGTTATATCTATCAATATGTACCATATTAGAAAATAAACTGAAATTTTTAAAAGTATTAATTCATTTAAAAATAATAACCCATTACATGCTAACATAAATAACATTTTTTATGAAAATAGCTATATTTTCTAAAACAGAAAGAAAGATTTGTGGGAAGATGGCATCGTTTTACATTTTCAACTCTTTTTTGAGAGAATTAGAGTGAAAAGACAAATAATGTCTTCATGTTATTATGAAAGTATTTTGATCTCACACACTCCCTGAAAGGCTCTCAAGAAACCCCAGGAGTCCATGGGCCACACTTTGAAAACTGCTGGTCTAATCTAAAGCCTGACATTAATGACAAAAATGTCCACGCAAAAGGAGCCTTAATTTCCATTTAAAAATAAACCAAAAAATCCACACAAGTTACTGGATCAAACACTCCCAACTTCAGCTTTAACTAGAAGCCAAAGATTGATGTGTACTCATGTCAAAATGTTTGAATTTGTCATTTTCGAGACCAAGGTCAAGATATAATCAATCATGTTTAGTCCCTGAAAGCTGTAAAACCTATTAACTAAGCATACACACCTTAGTTCCCTTTCCAACATTTGCTTAAGGCTGTTTGTGCTGAGTGGGCTATCACTTTAAGCTGGCACAGCTTTGGTATAGACCAGAGTATGGCAGGGGTTAAATAATAGCCCACACACTCAGATTAGGAATACATTAGCTATTTACAGAGCAGCCTGCCCTATTTTGCACTATGTGAAAGCTCTGATAAATTTTAGGGAAATACAGGGAGAAAATTCTCCCTGAAGCACAATAAAAACAACACTACAACCTTACTCTTAGTAAGGTTTACAAATTACTTGCACACACACCACCTCATTTGAGCCTTTCAAAGCCCAGGATAAGGGCAGGACAAATGATATTATCCCTATTTTAGAGGTGAGGAGTTTGGGGGTCAGATATGGGTCTTCCCCAAGTACCTTGGCAAGTACATGGTAGAAGGGGATTGGAGTTCAGGTCTTCAGATTCCTACTTGAGGATTTCCCCAGAGTTCCTCCTTCCTTTGGTTCCAGGGCAGCACTGAGGGAGGGGTCTGTGGGGACGGGGATGGAGATGGAGGCAGCAGGGAATGGTACACTTGAAACCTACATTCCTTCTGCCTCAACCATTTTATCTGAGGCTAAGAAGGCTTGGGAGTGGCACAGACATTTCCCTGACCTGATCTAACGGATGTGCCACCTGTGCATACATAATGGGAACTTTATGAAACAACTGTCTTATTTTTTTCATTCTGAGCCGATTTATGTTGGTAGTTCATTTGCAGCCTGTTCCCTCGGTTCCAAAGGAAAAGTAACAACTCTGCAGTTTAAAAAAAATCTGATAAAAATACAAAACGAAACAGCAACAATAATGAGACCGATGTGGGGCTATCACTAGATTTAGTGTGCATGAGCGATAACAGGGACTTTGCAATCTTCTTCTACCAATTGGAGGGCAATATAAAAAAAAAAATCACAGTTCTTAAATGTAATGGAAAATTGCCTTCTAATAATCTTGAGGCAAAGACTTCAGCCTATATAAAAACATTAAGAAAATAATTTCAAAAATTTTATTTAACTAAACTCTTAGGGGATTGAAGATTCTGTAGTGGTAGGAGGGAGAGTAAACAGAAGAGTAAAAGGCAATGAAACAGCAAGAAGGAAATAATTATTGCCACCTGTGAGCAAAGGAGTACTTGGTACCTATTGCCTGTCATTAATACATATATCCACTCTAGAAATCATTGCACTGCCAGAAAATCCTCCGCATTATGATGTTAATACACACAGCATGAGACATTCAAAGATGCTAATAAAATACTGTTTAATTTTGAAAGTGGGGGGATGGTTAACCAAAAAAAAAAAAATCCCTAGTACAGAACAAGCCAAATGCCACTCATGACCGATGATTTTCTTACTGCACACAGTAAGCAAGTTATTACTTACCATATGCTCCTGCGCTCGCTCTTTCTCTCTTTCTGAGATGTTTCTAAAACCAAGAATGACTATATGAATTTTTTTCTTTTAAGGTAGATGAAGAAATAGAAGATTAACAAAAGCCAGTGGGAATTAGAAAACATGCTAAATACATCCTGTTTGCAAAATTCTACAGCACGTTGCTGGCTCTTACACAAACTGTCGGTGCCCTTGTTTTTTCGCTTTTGTAAGTAATGCTCTCTTTCTAGGTGATTTAGATAGAAGTTAATGGATTTTTAAGATAGTTGCACATGTACTATGTTGATTCATGCACATGTATATATGCATATACATACATATACACATGTATATCTCATCACATCACATGAAGACCCCCACTAGTATGTTTTTCCCCTCTTCGTATATTTCCTCTAGCAAAAATGAGCATGGAGAATGATTTTATAATAGGAAACAAAACTAAAGAAAATCAAACCAGAAAATGTGAAGTGATATGCTGTAAGAGTCCAGTCAAATAAGTCGATGCACGTTTATGTAGTGGTAAAGTGCTAGAAAGTTCTTTCATTAGTATTTTAAAAATGATTAGCGTAAAAAGAAGTTTGCAGCTTCATTTGATGGTGGTGACCACAGGCACCATGGCAATGGCACTGGTTGAGTTGGAGTTGACTATGTCCTCATATTCCGGAGGTGGGTCTAAATGAGGTTCTGTTTCACTCCTCCGCAGGTTCACCTGGCCAGTGGCTTCCTCATAGGTTGGCGGGGGATCACAGTTGGACAGGCGAGTGGAGACGGAATCTGAGCGCCCAACCACATATTCCAGAAAGCCTGGAGACAATCCACTGCTATCAAACACTTCGTCTGGAGGGGGAGGTGGAGTGATGATATTCAGGTGCTGAGGGAAAGGAATGTGGCCTTCAGTCACTGTCTGTCTACGAGTTTTGTTTCTTAGGAAGCATCTCCAGATTAGGAAAATGACAAGGAGGATAATGAAGAGGCCAAAGATTAATGGAAAGGTAAGGTAAAATTGAAACCAGTCACTTCCTCTGTTACTCTCTCCTTGTTGTGCTTTTGTGTAGGTACTCCAGAACTCCTTCTGAAAATACAAGACAAAATAATTGAAAATTAGTATTATCATAAGATGGGAAATATCAGATGAACAAATGTCTGGGTTCGATGAACATAATGAACAGAAAACCCAAACCAGATTTGTTGGTTCAAAGGAACTACAGCCTATATTCTCCATGACAAGAAATTACAAATACACCATTGTGCTCACTCTGGATTCTCACTCAAATGATCAGTCAGACAGAACCCAAGAGTCTTTTTCAAGACTTGGAGTCATTCACATTTTCACCTGTGACATTTTATAGGGAAAAATAAGGAATGAGGGTTTTCCCCTTTACCAATTATACCAAATAATTTCCCCTTAAAAATATAAGTCAAATATCACTCTCCATATCCAACTACAGGATTCTCATCACTGATCCCCATCATTAACAGTATGTGCTAGTTTAGGCCGTTGTAAGCCACCAGTACTCAAACACTCCATTGATAAACATTTTGTTTTCTAACGGTTCTGTTTGGGGTGGCCTTCCATCAGACATTCCTTCTCAACTCCCTCTCTGCCCCCAAAGTTTATAGTAAACAGATGTTGACTAAAGGTCAAAATTATATATTGTTCCTAGGAGACACTTCAAACTAGCGAAGAAACTGTATTAGGTTACTTCTAAACCTGGAACTAATCCCAACTGAAAAGTAGTCAAGTCGTTCAAGTCTTTAAAGTTTGTAGTGGGAGATAAAAGATAAAAAGGAAACTTGACCCAATTACTATTATAGTTATGAGCCTTGGGCAAGTTACTCCTTTAAGCCTTATTTTCTTCACCTGTAAAATGGGATAATACAAATCTACCTTATAGGCTGTCTGAGCAATAAATGAGATAGTGGATATAACAATAAGTCCCTAGCATATAAAAGCTCAATGAATAGTAGTGATTATAGTTAATTTTTATACATTATAATCAAGTCTCTGCTTTAAAATAACTGATTAATCTATCCCATACCTTGGTGCAAAGACCACCCTCAACTACAGTGCTATTGACTCCACTTTTTAAAGTTTAAACTTAGTCAATAAGTGCTTTTCTCAGTCATATTTGTAGGTATTACAGGTCACTGATATTTATTAAATATCTGGTATCAAGGGAAGGATCCCTTGGAATCCAAACTGGTAAAAGTGGAGTTAGGGAGGGGAGTTAGGTTATTACCCAAATGGACAAATAGAGGGAGTTGGACTATATACATCTGGGATTTTGAACTCAGATGTCCCATGGGGGCGTGGCATTTATATAAAACACCAAATCCCGTCCAAAGTAAAACTCAGGGAAATAAAGCTGCTTGTTTTGTAGTCCTATATTTTATTTACTTAGTCATACAGCCTTTTAAACTACTGGGAATAATAATGACCTAAAATCATCAATGTTCTATGCCTGAACTAAATCTTCTCTAGGATACATTATGACTCCAACATTTTGTGATTCTAAGATGAATTTGGACTTGTTATAAGAAGAATTGTATGATTTACCAAAAGTCGTGTACATATTCACAGTGAATTTCACCTAAAGAAAGCAGATGAAACTATGCAATTTTCCCATAATATTCTGAAAGAAAAGATATATATAAAACATAATATTGAAATAAGCCAAAAGCAGAAAAAGTATATCCCAGATACAGTATTCATTTTTGGACAATACCAAAACCTGAAATCATCAAATCGTTCATTTGCTTTACTATTAATAAAAATTTAATCACAGGTGAAAACTCACAAAATACAAATATATGAAGCTTTTTAAACAATAAACGTGCTTCTAAAATTGTATGCTATTAACTTCTTGTATAATTGTCCTTTTAAAGATTGACAACTTTATTACTGATTATAAATTGATATACGTTAATTATATAAAATGTCACTAATGCAAAAACAGCTAAAAAAGAAAAATCACTTGGTATTCTAAAACATGTAAGCACTATTAACATTTTGGTTTGTACCATTTAAAAAATGTTTCACATCTCTTTCTCCCATACTTTCACTAATCACAATTCCACCCTTACACAAATACACATTCTTTACAAATTTAGAATCAAACTGTACTAAGTAGAATAAAAGTGTTAATCATCTACTTATGGATACCTATCGAGTATCTGATCCATGGCCAATTTTCCTTTATCTGTAGGCGAGTCTTTACCCTCTCTGCTCCTGGTCTTTCAGATCACTACCTCCATTTCCTTCTCCATCCATCTTGTCCAGGAATGCCAATAAATATAAATGATTTCAAATAATTATATAATGCTAACCTTAGATGAACACAATAAAAAGTAGCTTTTATATTTTCCACATTAACTTGGGATAATCAAACATTAATAATGCCCATGAAATGAAACTTTTTTGCATGCTTGCTTAAATAATTGAATTTCTCAGGTTTCTTTGGCATGCTGAGAAATCAAAATTCTATAACTAATACTCTTTTTTGTCATTTTGAAAAACATTACAGGAAAATAATTAGACTTCAATTTTGAAGGGATAAAAACAAAGCTTAGGCAAAAATGGAATTAATAAACCAGATTTTAACTTTACAATTTTAATGTTTTACAATTTAATTTTACAATCAATCTTTACCACATCAAATACTGTTGGCTACCCACTATCATTCCTACTCAGAAGAGAAAGAAAAAGAGGCTCAAGGAGGTTAGATAATACTAAACTCAAGGTGAGTTAACATGTAAACTTTGAAGCCAGGATTTAAACCTAGGAGACGAGAGTAAAGCAAAAGGCAATCTGCCTTGATGTATAAGATATTTCAAACCAATTTGGCTATTTTCCTAGCAAAGGTAATCTTCCCATCATGTTAAGTGTGTAGTCAAAAGTGAGCTGGCTAATTTTACAGATTAAATATTTTCAATTCAGGTAACAATGATCTGAATGAAAAGGCAAGGACACATTTATTTATTTGGGAAATAGACTTATTCTGTCCTTGAGGCCAGAGGATCAGATGACAATTCACTTGAAAGCAGCCCTAATAATTGTCATTCAAACAAATAACTGGGTTTAGATTTCTGTAAACTACTTGTGTAATTCTTTTTCTTATGAAAACAGCCAAAAGATATTCAGAAAGAGCAAATGATTTCAAGACTTGATAGAGAGGTGCTTTAGCAGGAATGAAAATTAGCAGTTGGCAACTATGCCTATGGTGGCACAAATTTCTGTGAGCCTAAATAAGAATTCTGCAATAATTAAATCATACTTTTACAGCAGTCTTCGTCACAATGTAAAAGATTCGTTGAATGAAGAAAAGAGTCCTTAAAGGGAATCCATAGTTTTAGATCAGGCTAAAGTTATATTATACAAATGATAAGTACATTCTGGTGCCGCCAGAGCAGTCTGACAACCACTTCAGAAAAAGGAGCCCCAAGACGTAGATGTTTCACCATGTTAGGGGGCTTGGAGAACAAAATTCAGTAGGTGTAAGACACTCTCAAAGAATATTTGTTTCCCTTTTATAAAACTTGTGCTTTTCTGGTTTGAATTTTCACACTTCCATTTATGCATAGAATCTGAGTGACTCAAGGCCTGAAGGTCTCTATTCGTAATTGGAGAGAGCAGAGCTGGGCATATTTTACAATCTTTGATGAATCAGCTCAGAAGCTACCTCAGAACGTGGGGGGCTGGGTGATTTTCCCAGTTAGTTTATTGCTGAGGAGGGCCCAGCAGCACTCGATATACAGCACTCACCTGGCTTCTCCCTTTCCTTGAAGGAGAATGACAGGACAGGGAAGGAAAGACGGCCGGAGACCAGGCACTAAAACCCAATCCTGACTCCAGAAACCACCTTGTTGAGAGCAGAAGGTAGGAGCACCCCCAAGTTGGGAAATTCAAGCAAAGAGGTCCAAGATTGTTAAGATTCCTTATCAAGAGAGATATTCTAGGGAAAATGGCTAGACTTACACACAGTCACTTATCTTGGTGTCAATTTATTTGTCTACAAGGAAGTAAAAGGTGTTTCCAACTTCTGAGAAAATACAAAGAGAGATCATTTGTAAATTGAAACAAAAAGTGAGGTATTATCTTGAAAACTGCCACTGGGGGATAGAAAAGTTGCTGGTGCTGGGAAACAATATTCATGCTGGGCATGATAAGCACCAATTGAATCTCTTTTACTACGAGTTGAAGATGATATAGCCAGGGATGAAGAGCAAAGGTTGGTGGCATCTTGTTTAAATAATTATGGGGACTAGTTTTTGCAAGGTGGCACGTAGTTTACATAAAGTAAACCCTCATAATTTATATGAAATTATTTGGAAACTGCTAAGGTTTGGATTCAGGATGCCTGAATGGAACGAATGAAGGGGGGAATGGTAGCTGTCCTAGTGAGAGAAGCATAAGGAGGGATCTCAAGTCCCAAAATGTCACCAGTGATCACTATATAAAATTGACTGTTAAAAATTCATTCTTTCATATTAAGGAGGAAAAAAAAGAAAGGTGCAGGATCCTGTGAATTATGTTACTACTTGGATGGGGGGGAGGGCATATATCTGTGTATGCTATCTCCATAAAATAAATGTATGTAAGCATATACAGCAAACTCCCGAGGAAGGTTTACTTTTGTGGAGGGCTGGGAGGGATGACAGTTGAGAGCTTGGGGATAGGAACAGGAGGAAAGCTTCATCATAAATCAGCTTATATGTTTTATTCCTGAACTTTGTAGACATATTACTTCTTTTTCTTATTTGAATAAAATTCTTTATTACTTCACTTTCTTTATTTTATTTTAGAATATAACAGGGTACAAACACTTTGGTCACATAAATTGCCTTTGCACCCTCGGATTCAGAGCTAGAAGTGTGCCCATACCCCAGACAGTGGGCATTGCACCTGTTAGGTGTGATTTTATCCATCCCCTCCTCCCCTCCCAAACAGCCTGACACCCGATGAATGTTATTTCCATAAGTGCACATAAGTTTTGACCAATTCGTTCCAGTGTAATAGTGAGTACATGTGATGTTTCTTTTTCCATTCCTGTGGTACTTCACTTAGAAGAATGGGCTCCAGCTCCATTCAGGATAATACAAGAGGTAGTTCACCACTTTTTATGGCTGAGTAGTATTCCATTCTACACACACACACACACACTACATTTTCTTAATCCACTCATGTATTGATGGTTCTTGGGTTGTTTCCACATCTTTGCAATTGTGAATTGTGCTTCTATAAATGTTCTAGTGCAGGTGTCTTTTTTATAGAATGTCTTTTTTCCCCTTTGAGTAAATACCCAGTGATGGTATTGCTGGATCAAATAGTAGGTCTACCTTTACTTCTTTAAGGTATATCCATACTACTTTCCAAAGAGGTTGTACTAGTTTGCAGTAGCACCAGTAATGTATGAGTGTTCCTATCTCTCAGCATCCATGCCAGCAATTTGTTGTTTTGGGACTTTTGATAAAAGCTGTTCTCACTGGAGTTAAGTAATATCTCATTGTGGTTTTGATTTACATTTCCCTGATGATAAGAGATGTTGAGCATTTTTTCATATGTTTGTTGGTCATTAGTCTATCTTTTTATGAAAACTTTCTGTTCATGTCCTTTGCCCACTTTTTAATGGGTTTCTTTGATTTTTTTCTTGCTGATTTTCCTGAGTTCTATATAGATTCTAGTTCTCTGGCTTTTATCAGATGTATAGCACACAAATGTTTTCTCCTATTCTATAGGTTGTCTATTCACTCTGATAGTTTCCTAGCTATTTTATTTTCTTTGTTGCTATTGTGAAAGATATGGAGTCTTTGATTTGGTTCTCAGCTACACTGTTGTTGGCGTATGTGAATGCTACTGATTTGTGTACATTAATTTTGTAACCTGAGACTTTGCTGAATTTATTTATCAATTCCAGTAGTCTCTTCGCAGAATCTTTGGGGTTTTATAGATATAAAGTCATATCGTCAGCAAAGAGCAATAGTTTGACCTCTTCTGACCCTATCTGGATGCCCTTGATTTCCTTCTGTTGTCTAATTGCTCTGGCTAGGACTTCCAGCACTATGTTGAATAGAAGTGCTGATAGAGGGTAACCTTGTCTGGTCCCAGTTCTAAGCGGGAATGCTTTCAATTTTTCTCTGTTCAGTATGATGTTGGCTGTGGGTTTATCACATATGGCTTTTATCATTTTGAGGTAAGTCTTGTCTATGCCTACTTTGTTAAGCATTCGTATCAGAAAAGGGTGCTGAATTTTGTCAAATGCTTTTTCTGCGTCTATTGAGAGGATCACATGGTCTTTGTTTTTACTTCTATTTATGTGGTGAATTACATGTATAGATTTGCATGTGTTCAACCATCCCTGCATTTCTGGGATGAAGCCCACTTTTTTGTGATGGATTGTTTTTCTGATGAGCAGCCGAATTTGGTTTGCTAGGATTTTATTGAGAATTCTTGCATCTGTAGTTATAAGGGATATTGTTCTGTAGTTTTTTTTTTGTTGAGTCCTTTCCTGGCTTTGGTATCAAGATGATGTTGGTTTCATAAAACATGTTGCAGAGGATTCCTTCCCTCTCAATGTTGTGGAAAAATTTCTGCAAGATAGGCACCAGTTCTTTGTAGGTCTGGTAAATTCGGGTGTGAAACCATCTGGTCTGGGACTTTTTTGTGGAAAATTTTTTATTGCTGCTTCAATTTTGGTACTTGATATTAGTCTATTCAGGAATTCTATTTCTTCCTGATTGAGCCTAGGAAGGCTGTGTGTTTCTAACAAATTATCCATTTCCTCCACGTTTTCAAGTGTATGTGCATACAGATTTTTATAGTATTCAGAGATGATAATTTTGCATTTCCATGGTATCAGTTGTAATTCCTCCTTTTTTATTCCTGATTGAGCTTATTAGAGTCCTGTATTTTGTGCTTCTGGTTAATCTAGTGAGAGGCATTTCAATTTCATTTATTTTTGGAAAGAACCAATTTTTTGCTCCATTAATCTTCTGTATAGTTCTTTTGTTATCAATTTCATTTAGTTCTGCTCTGATCTTGGTTATTTCTTTTCTTCTGATGGGTTTGGGATTGGTTTGCTCATCCTTTTCCAGTTTTTTGAGATGATGCATTAGATTGTTGATTTGTGATCTTTCTGTTTTTTGGATATAGGCATTTATGGCTTTGAATTTTCCTCTAAGGACTGCTTTAGCTCTATCCCACAGACTTTGGTCACTTGTGTCCCCTTTATCATTTAATTCAAAGAATATTTGATTTCTATCTTAATTTCCTCCTTGATGCGACTATCATTCAGCAGTAGGTTGTTTAGTTTACATGACTTTGTGTAGAGATTAGTATTTCTGTTGGAGTTGATTTCTAATTTTATTCCACTGTGGTCTGAGAAGATGCATAGTATAATTTTTATTTTTTAAAAAATTTGCTGAGGCCGGGCGCGGTGGCTCACGCCTGTAATCCTAGCACTCTGGGAGGCCGAGGAGGGCAGACTGTTTGAGCTCGGGAGTTTGAGACCAGCCTGAGCAAGAGTGAGACCCTGTCTCTACTAAAAAAAATAGAAAGAAATTATCTGGACAACTAAAAAAATACATAGAAAAAAAAATTAGCTGGGCATGGTGGCGCATGCCTGTAGTCCCAGCTACTCGGGAGGCTGAGGCAGTAGGATCGCTCGAGCCCAGGAGTTGGAGGTTGCTGTGAGCTAGGCTGACGCCATGGCACTCACTCTAGCCAGGGCAACAGAGGGAGACTCTGTCTCAAAAAAAAAAAAAAAATTTGCTGAGACATGTTTTGTGGCCTAGGATGTAATCAGTCTTAAAGAATATCCCATGAGTTGATAAGACAAATGCATATTCAGTGGTTTGGGGGTAGAATATTCTGTAAACGTCTATTAGACCCATTCTTGTATACATGGATGAGCATAATAGACACCCACCAGTGTAAAATCACCCAAAAGCTAAAGGTCAAAGGCCAGATACTACAATGGCTCAAGAGATAAAAGAAAGCAAAAACGTTCTACTCAACAGGATGAACAGAAATCCAGCCCAGTTATCAATTCTTTCAATAAATGTCAATGGCTTGAACTCTCCACTGAAGAGACATAGGCTGGCCGAATGGATAAATAAATAAAAGCCAAGTATCTTCTGTCTCCAGAAAACATATCTAACCCACAAGGACTCATTGAGATTCAAGGTGAAGGGATGGAAAATAATATTCCACACAAACGGAAACCAAAAGAAAGCTGGTGTAGCAGTTCTTGTATCAGAGAACATAGTCTTCAAATCAACAATAGTAAAGAAAGACAAAGACGGTCATTACATAATGGTAAAGGGAATAATTCAACAAGAAGACATAACAATTCTAAATATTTATGCACCTAACACAGGTGCACCCACATTCATAAAGCAAATCCTACTTGATCTAAACAAAATGATAAACAGCAGTATCATAAGAGCCAGGGACTTCAATACCCCTCTGACAGAACAGGACAGATCCTCCAAACAGAAAATAAACAAAGAAACAATGGACTTAAACAGAACTCTGGACATATTACTTTTTCTAAAACTTCAAACAAAGAAATTCATTTTTTCAGGGAAGTCAACAGGTACCGGTAACCCTTTCTAGAATCCTGGCTATGAATTACAGGTTGAGGTAGCAGCCAGTATGAGATGCAGACAGGATTGAGAGACCTGTGTGTTTAGTGAACATGGAAGGTATAGTAGGTCATTAAGGGCTGGATGCAACACTGAGAGCACAGACTGGATCTGAACACTGGAAAGGGACATGCACACACCACCCACAAACCTAACTGCCAATTATTTATTTTTAAAAAAGGTGTAAATAGACTTATTCCACAAGCCTGGTGCTTAAAGTCACCTATGTAATGTGGATCACATAGAGCCAGGAACTGAGATGATAGCGGAGTAGAAATGGTGCGAACACATTACCCTGTTCTAAAACCAGCTGATTCTGGCTCTATCACCTACTAGCTATATGGCGTTAGAAAATCACCCTACCCTGAAGACATTTTCTCATATATAAAATTGGGATTGATCTGTAGCTCACAAGATTGTTGTTAACAACGACACAGCCAATGTTTGGAAAGAACCCAAAATAGTACCTAACATAGCATGCACTTGTAACACTGGTTATTTTAAAAATAGGGAAAAAAAGATGGATTTGATTTTATGTTATTAAAACTGCCGTGTCCCTGTAGTCCTGTTATATATGTTAGATTAGCCACAAGTAACAGAATATCCACAAAAGTACTTAAACAATATCATTCATGTTTGCTTATTAAGAAACCTGGGTGATAGAAAAATTCCAGGATTGATGATTCTGGCAAAAGTGTAACAAGGTCTACACCAGTGTTCTGCAATTCTCTTGGCCTTTCCTAATGGTTACAAGGTGGCTGTCTCTGGCTCCTGCCATCACATCCTCAGAAGCATCCCAAGAAGGATGATTACCATGGGGGTGAAATGCTTTCTTTTCACAAAGTTATGTCTCTTTTATCAGGGAAGTAAAATTTTCCCAGAAGATGAGTTTTTTCCATGTATTTCTTAGGCCAGAAGTTAGTCATATGGCCAACCCTAGCAGCAGGAAAGACTACTACAGCAAGTATCTTCAAAGAAGAACATGAATGCCATGACTGATGTAGACTTGTTGTGATTTATTACAAGGAATGGGGCACACTGTTGCTCCCCCCAGAAATTGTTGTTACAAGGAAAAAGGCGTGAAATGGCTGCTGGATAAGTAACCAAAAGTGTCTGCCATATGTCTCTTAGATTGGAGATGCTATATTAAATCATTATCATCCTAGATTAAGTTAATACAGTACATTGCTTTCCTTTCTGACAGTGTCTCTGGTAGGAAAATTAGTGATCAAACTGTAACAAGCATACTAGAGGTATAAAGACTGTTGCAAATTTTAAAATATTTGGCAGCTTTAGGTAAATTCAGGGCCTGTGACAAGATACTATAAAACAGGGCTCCACAAACATTTTCTGTTAAGAACTAGTCAGTAAATATTTTAGACTTTGTAGGACATAAGGTCTCTGTCTTACATACTAACTCTATCTTTGTAGCATGAACCCAGCAACAGGCAATGTGTTAATAAATGGCTATGCATCTGTTTTAATTAAATTTTATTTACAAGAACAGATGGTGGGCTAGATTTGCCTTCTAGGCCATATTTTTCCAATCCACATTTGTGATAAAACAACGGGCTGCCAAATCATTTATAAAACAAAATGATTAAAAGTGTGCACGTGTGCACATGGGTACGTGTGTGTGTGTGTGTGTGTGTGTGTGTGAAACATTAAACAGAAATGAGAGGTTTCCAAGTCTCTTTGGATATCTGTCAATTCATTAATGGTTGTTGAAGTTACAGTAAGTTTTTAGTGTTTGGTTCAGTATGTACATAAGGGCATGACTGAATAAGTTGTTTAAGTTCAAGCATTAGTATTATTTTTCAACAAACGCAGGTTATCTCAAGGTGCAGTCATGATTGAGAACCAGGATGTTAAAGCAATGCTTCACAAACTTCAGTGTATATACTAATTACCTGGTTAAAATGCAGATTCTGATACTGTAGCACTGGGGTGGGGCTTGAGATTTTGCATTGCTGACAAGCTCTCAGGTGAGGTTGATGCTGCTGGTCCACACTTTGAGCACCACGATGCTACTAGCACTGCTTTTCAATGTCTGGGCTGCCTAGGTGCTGCTCCAGAAACATGTATTTGGTATAGGATGTGGCCTGGGCATGGAGATTCATAAAGGCTCTGCAGGTGATTCTAATGTGCAACAAGGTTTGAGAACTTCTGTGCTGAAGCGCATGGTGATTTATTGATTTTAGGTATTTTATCAGTAGCCTTGATGTGGTTCCTTTTCCTCATTCTCCCCACAACCCCTGCCCACCCATCCCTCTCCTTTTCAGGTCCAAACATCCAGAGGAAGGTGGGAGATCAGGGTTAGCACTTCATCCTTTTGCTGTCCTCCATCTCTGAGCAGTGGGAGGAAGTTCAGGATGGAAACAGGAGGCTCGGGCAACCTGGGTTTGGGAAGAATAAGCACAAAGTGTTCCAGGGGTGATTTTAAAAGAAAGCTGGTTGAGATAGAATTGGGGGGCGGGAGAACTGCCACAGAAAGGTGTCAGCACATAACTCGCCTCCAGTCTTGGGCCTGAGTGTGGGGCAGTGAACCCACCTGAGTCCTTGTGGCACCTGACAACCAAAGCAGCTTCTAAGAATTTGTCCTCAGTATGCAGGGTGACACTGTTGGTATAAATGCAAGAGAGACCCCAGTGGCAAAGTATGGACTTGAAATCTTTTCCCGAAAGCATAAGAACACAAAGGAACTTAGAAGTGAGTGGAGGATGACAGCTTACACTTAAGTTACTTACCATTATGCACCTTGCACGCCTTTAAACGTTTTAAAAATATTAATTCATTTAATCTTTGTGGAAACAATGGGGTTCACACTTTTATTACCCTCATTTTATATATGAAGAAACTGAGGCAGAGAGAATTTAAATAATATCCTTCACCCAATTTAGTAAGTAACTAACTTGGTATTGGGACCCAGGCAATCTTAGGTTTAGAAAGCACTGAACCAAACTGCTTCTCTGAAATAGGAAAGTAAGAATGATCTTCAATCAATTTACAGTTTGACGCACTCTCAAATAGATGCTCACTCTGTGTTTCCTCATATATAGGGGAGGACTGAATGTTCACCAATATATAGAGATAGTTAATATCTGAGATAAAAAGAAATAGAATGCAGAGATCCTCAAAGCAAGCAGAGAAAGAAATTCAGTGAGAAGACCAAGTTTGACTAAGAAATGTAAAGAGGCAATAGAATTTTCTGTAAAATGAACT